>ML819880.1:92454-117417 GCA_009831015.1 Picea engelmannii | reverse complement strand
AACACTTGTCTCAAGGGGAGGGGCATGTTAAGCCCTAATATTGGCTCATTACCCCTTAATTGGGGCATATTACATTAGTAATGTTATTTTATTTATGTTGGCTTTATTCCTTTAGTTTTAATTATACCTCCTAGTCTCCTATATATACTTAGGAGACATTTTCATTTGGAATCATCTTGTACTTGAACATTTATGTGGGGTAAAAGGAGGTTTCCCCCTTGAAGAGGATTATTATCTGCAATTATCTATTTTTCAAGGCGTTGAGTACTTATTCTAAGGTTTTTTTATGCTATATTGATATTTGGTTCTTAACACTTTCTTTAAGAGGAACCAACCTTCCAAAGCAATTGAACCTCCCCCAGCCAACTTAAATATTGACCTAGGGAATGTTCTGTTTGATTCTTTTTGTACTTATCACCAAGAGAACCACTCTAAAAGAGAATGTCCTCAATGGGCCCACGCTATGAATTTAATGGCCAATCGTTTTCTGGATGAACTCTCCCTGACCGAACAGTCAAGCAGCTCGGCCATGAATATTGTCGATCAGGAAGAAGCTGACCCACTATGAAACACAACCATGTTGATATGGGATCTAGACGTGATCATGCCTTCTAATGATCTATTTGAGTCTCGAGAATAGCCCTCTGAAGTTTCGGTAATACTGACACGTAGTAAGGGCCATCCCGGCTCGAAAGATACTGATGCCACCCGGTTCTCACAAAGTAGTTAACTCCTAACCGCCCGAAAATGCCTTTCTCCCTCGGAAAAAAGCCTATAAGCATCCATACCCAGGAATATCCTAAGCTAGATTACAACGTAGTTGAATATTTGAAGAAGATGAAAGCTAATATATCAGTTATGGACGTATGTAGAATCCCTCAGCAGAAAGACATTCTGTTGCAAGCTCTGAATTTGGTAGAAGACCCGACCACCGACGATAGTCATAAGAAGGATCTACCCCCAACTGTTCCGGCGAGCAAGACAACAGTAAACACCTACTCGGAAGGTAGGAAAGAGAGGCCTTTTGTACCACCTTTCCTTTTAACGTTTGAAGTCTTCAATAGGAATCTTTACAATTGTCTGGTGGATTCTGGGGCGTATTCTAATGTCTTTCCCTTAGATGTTTGTAATAAATTAGGTGATGTCCCTCTCAAAAGTGACAAGCATGTCATACAACTGGAAATAACCTAGGTCAAGTTCATGGGAGAACTCAAAGATGTGATGATCAGGATAGCGACACACCCTAATTTCGTGCAAGTGATTGAAATCATTGTGGTGGATATCCCTGAGGCATATGGGCTATTATTGAGCCAAGAATGGTCTGAAAATCTAAATGGTTATTTTATTATAGATTGGGCACACCTTTGGCTACCGCTGAAGGGATACAAGAACATGATCAGAATCGATAGGGAGAGATATCTAAAGCATATGATCAATGATCTAGAAACCCCAAACGAGCCAACCTCTACTGATTTTTCCATATTGGGAAATTACTCTTGTGATTCTCATTTCGGGAACTTTTCTCCTGTCTTGTCCAGTGTTCCGCTTACCCAAAACTCTGAGATCCCTTTCCAAGAGGAATCGTCGATGTCGATAGAAGATTCTTTCTTCTGTCAAAACCCTGTGCTAGGACGAGTGGAAGAAAAGGTTAGGAAACATAACATTAACGATGGTAGAGAAAGGATTGATTGTCGTTCACATATTTGGACTCTCTATTTTGATGAATCCAAATCACAAGAAGGGTCAGGAGTTGGGTGCATCCTCATCGATCAGAAGGGTAAATGTCATTTCTTGTCCTGTAGGCTAGAATTTGAGTGTACCAACAACACTGCTGAGTAAGAAGCTCTAGTACAGGGGTTAAAGAAAGCCATAGATCTGGATGTCAAGGAATTAAAAGTTTTTGGAGATTTTGAAATCATTGTTAGACAAGTGAGGAATACTATACATTGAAATTCGCCTCATCTTAAGAACTACCAGCAGGAGGTGCATAGGTTAATAGAACACTTTGAGGCTTTCAATATCATTGCAATCCCCAGAGAAAAGAATATTCTTGCTGAATCCTTGGCCACAACTTCTTCTAGACTGTCGCCTTTAGAATATTATGAAGCCTCTCGATTCACTATATAACTCCTCTACAAGCCGTCGATACCTAATAACATTTCTAATTGGAAAGTCTTTCAGGGAGATGAATAGATCATAAGCTTCTTAACCAATCAAGACAATTTCAAAGTTCTCGCTATTGACGATGAAGAGTTCCAAGACCACTCAACAGAAACAAACCCTCTGACAGATCAACATATGGATTGATCAAAGGCCCATACAATCCCAAAAGGGATAGCTAATCTAGAAAATCTGTTTGATCTAAAGGAACGATTCAAAGGACCTAAAAACGCAAAGACTGGTAGCTCTTGTCCCCTCCATGAAATTGTAAATCTTGGGACTCTAGAGAACCCAAGGCATGTGAATCTTGGAAAAACTATATCTAAGGAAGAAAGGAAAGCCTACCTCAAATTGTTTAGACAATACCAACATGTTTTCGCATGGTCCTATAAGGAGTTGAAAATGTATGATACCCGCATTATTCAACACACCATCCTGTTGAAACCCAAAGTCAAAAATTTCCAACAGAAGCTCCGAAAGTATCACCCTTCCCTAGAGCCTCTCATGTATCAAGAATTAAGGAAACTCCTAGATTTGAAGATAATTTTCCAGGTTAGGCATTTTGCTTGGGTAGCAAATCTTGTTCCGGTGAGGAAATAATTGGGAGATATCTGACTATGCATAGATTTTCATAACCTCAACAAAGCTTTAGAAAAGGACATTTATTCCATCCCGCCGATGGAGCAACTCCTACAGACCGTGTTGGGCTCGGAAATTTTCTCTTTGCTAGACGGTTTCTCAGGATACAACCAAGTGTTGGTTTCAGAGGAAGATCGATTAAAAACTACCTTCCGAACCAAATGGGGAACCTTCGCTTATAAACACATGCCTTTTGACTTAATTAACGCAGGGGCGACCTTCCAAAGGGCCATGGATGTGGCTTTCTGGGGACTTATAAATAAGTGTGTGGTAGTATATTTGGATGACATAACAGTGTATTCGAAGAATAGAGAAGAGCACATCCAACACTTAACTCAAATTTTTGAAAGATGTAGGAAATACGGTATATCACTAAATCCTAAGAAAACTATCTTCGGTGTTGAGGAAGGTAAGTTGTTAGGTCATATTATATCTCAAGCGGGGATTCACATAGACCCCGAAAGGATTAAGGCCATATCTCAACTTTTTCTACCCCATAAGAAGGCCATGCATCTTTCTTCGGGCAAATCAATTTTGTGAGGAAGTTCACTCCCGACTTCACCAAAATTATCAAACCCTTACAAAAGATGATTCACAAATATGTCGAATTTAAGTGGGATGATGAACGAAAAGACACTTTCAACAACATCAAAGCTGACATATCCCGGGCCCCGGTGTTGCGAAGTCCTGATTTCAATAGAGACTTTAACCTATATACCTTCGCTTCCGACCAATCAATAGCTGCGGTTTTGACTTAGAAGGATGATGACAACAATGAAGCCCCAATGTCATTTATGAGTACCAATCTTCAAGGGGTTGATCTTAATTATCCTTCCATAGACAAGCAGGCCTACATGGTCTATAAGGCAGTAAAACATTTTAGGTCTTACATTCTCAAGAATCACACTAAGGTGATTGTGCCACACCTCGCAGTCTGATCCTTGTTCACCCAACAAGAAATGGGAGAAAGAAGAGGAAATTGGATGGCAGTAGTCCAAGAATTTGATCTAGATATAAAACCCACCAAGTTAGTAAAAAGACAAGGTTTGTGCAAGCTCGCACTCGAAGCTCAAGATCAAATAAGTGAAGATCCTGGGTGGGAAAATGAAATAGCACTATGGTGTGGTGAAGTAGCATACATTTCCCCAGGATGAGACTCCTGGTACAAGGATTTAGCTTATCTACTACATCACATGACCTGTCCTGAAAGCCTCAACCCCAGAGAGAGAAGATCCATCTGATTAAAATCCGCACAATATCGCTTTATAAATTCGATACTCTTCCAGATCAACTATGATAGGGTATTGTTGGGATGTCTCGAACGTGAAGACACCGATAAAGTGTTAAAGGAACTCCATGACGACCCTGCTGGAGGAAATTTTGTAAGGAACACCACCGCTCATAAAATTCTGAGAGCCAACTATTATTGGCCCACTTTGTTCAAGGATGCTCATACTTATGCTAGGAATTGTAAGACTTGTCAAATAAGTGTTGGAAAGGAGAAAAGGGAAGCAATTCCTCTTCAACCTGTGACTATCTCTATACCTTTTGAGCAGTGGGGGTTGGATATCATAGGAGAAATTACGCCTAGCTCTTCAAAACTGCACAAGTACATTCTTACTGCCACTGACTATTTTACAAAATGGGCAGAGGCCATTCCTCTGACTCATGTAAAAGAGAAAGTAGTGATCCAATTTATAGAAAAACAGTTTATCACAAGGTTTGGTGTCCCCTCTGTTCTGGTCTTTGATAATGTAGCTTACTTCTCCTCTACCCGATTGACAGAGTTCTCTCTGGACAAAGGAATCTTAATCAAGTACTCTAAAATTACTACCCTCAGGGAAACGGTGTGGAAAAATCAACTAATAAAAACCTATTAAGGATACTAAAGAAGATGGTTACAGATAACC
The DNA here is from genome assembly GCA_009831015.1 of Picea engelmannii. NCBI lineage: Eukaryota > Viridiplantae > Streptophyta > Pinopsida > Pinales > Pinaceae > Picea > Picea engelmannii. The sequence continues at coordinate 112,708 of ML819880.1, read as the reverse complement.
AAATAAATTGGCATAACAAACTCCCTAATGCCCTATGGGATGAAAAGGTCACACCCAAAGAAGCTATAGGGAATTCCCCATACTTTCTGGTCTACGGACAAGAAGCCATCCTCCCGAACGAGATTTATCTGCCATCTCTCCAATTGGCCCAAAATTCTAACGAGGAACCATCCTCGGCCATGCAAAAAAGAATCAACACTCTGCTCATGTTGGAAGAAGAGAGATAAAAGGCTAAGTCAAAATTCTTGGCTCATCAACAGATAGTGAAAAGATGGTTCGATAATCATAAGGCTAAAGAAAAGAGCTTTGAGGTAGGAGACTTAATCCTGAAGTGGGATAGGGAAAATGAACCCAAAGGGAAACATTCCAAGTTTCAGAGCCTATGGCTTGGGCCTTTCCAGGTGGCTGAGAAGATTGGGGTAGGTACTTATTGGTTGCAAAATCTGAGGGGGGAACCTGATGCCCTCCCAATGAATGGTCAAGCCCTAAAACAATACTTACAATAATAATAATAATAATAATAATAATAATAATAATAACTTCGATTAATACGAATACCTCAGAGATATCTACTTTGTGGTTCGGTAATACCTCAAGGGAAAAGAAGGAGGAATAGAGATTCTATGTCTACCCAGTAAATCGCCATTTGTTGAGTACTCAACACACCCTAAAAGTTTTGTGGCCATTTCCTTTTGGGTACCACCCTATTATTTTACTTTTGACTATTTTCGCCTTGGTGAAACTGACACTTCGCTTGTATTATGTGTTTCACATTTTAATTAAAGTTCACTTGAACATACAACGAAGAATCATCTTAAGTCTTATGAGACTTAACGACTACTCAAGGAATCGACGACCTAGAATTTTACCCGACTCACTTGAGAAGTTCGACATCGGTGAAAGTTAAAGGTGGAAAAATTGTTTGGGAAGTAAAGATAGTTGAGTGTCGACCTTCATCGACGTCGGCCGGTGAGAGCGTTTCTTTCCTATGAATAAATCCTCGAGGAGGATTTTTCCGAAGACCAATCCATTCGGTTTCAGTAGAAATATGTAATAGTAAGCGTCGCGCGTAAAGAAAAGTGACACTGTTGACCACCGAACTCTTGAAAAAATTTCGATATCAACAATTGCAAACTAATTAATTTCCTGATATAAATGACTTTGATGCCAACTAGCATCAACAACCATGGTGTCTAGTCTTTTCTCAAATAATTTTGATGTGAGCGAGATTCTAAGTATGATCCTTATCCACTAGCCGAATACCCTTTTATGATTAAATATTTCTAATGACCCGAGGTTGATAACTCTACAGAAGCATTAATCGATATCGAAGATTTTACAAAGGTGAAGTATTAACAAACTCACGACATAACAATAACGATCACAAGAATCTAATAATTTATGCTAAAAATACTTGAATAAGAAGACATGCTTAATTCACATCTGAAAGAACATGATACATTTAAACACTTTCAAAATTTTTATATGTATATACGATCAAAACCCCGCCAGGCTTGGTTACATACAAATGGACAACCCCGACATCCCGACTAACCGGACCAGTCGCCATAAGATTACAAACACTTACAAAAGAGAAAAAAAACACAAAAGGGTGTCAAGCGACACTTCCAAGGATGCAATGCAAGCACCCGTTTGCTATATATCTCCTGTGCACTGGTCCTCTCTCAGACAGTCCTTCGCACTTTGTAATGTCTTATGCTCCTCTTTCACTGTCATCCATTGTGCCTTGCATAGCTGCACAATTGCATCTTGTGATTCCCAAAGTTGTCTCTGCAACCAAACCGTGCTCCCTGGGCGACCCTTCGGTGATGGTATTTCTTGATCTTTTGCCTCCAGCTGAAACTGCATCTCTCTATTCTCTTGGTAGAGTTTGGCTATTGCGATTTGAGCCTGCTCTAACTATTGAGTGGGACTTTCGACAGAAGTACCCGGTGTTTTTTCCCTTCCCTTTCTTCTCCCACCTCCTCTACCGACCAGTTGGTAAGCATCACAGAATCCTCAAAGGGTGGGCATGCACTTAGCTTGGCTAGGAGGTGGTCCTCCTTTCCTTCTCTCGTATTCTTCCTAGGCCTTCCTCTTCTCCATAATTTCATCTTCAAAGAAGGTACAGTTCCCAACATGGCTCTCTCAAATGTACCTTTGTCCACCCCAAGCTCCGTCGGAGACGCTGATGTCGTCCCCAAGCAAATGTCTATACCTCTTGTTGGAGTTTCAAGTACACGGGAAGCCAATAAGAAAGAGTCTCAGGCACACTGGGGATCAGGCTTGGCACTTCGGCTGCCTCTTATACCTCTCCCTATGCCTGAAGGAGACCCCATAATATAAACAATGTAGGGACTTGGGTGTCTACAAGCGATAAAGCACTTTTGTGTGAGACTTCGCCAAGATAAACTCGTCGGACCAGATTTCCAGAGGATTTAAGCTCGGCATATGCATTACCCGCATAAATCCTAGAATTTATAGAGAAATGAAGCAGCGAAACATAATGTGCCAATAAAACATTCTCACCTTGCGACATGATGTTTCAAAAGCTCGACGTGCCACAAATTCCCGACGGATGCAATCCAGAAAATGTAAACGTCGTCGAATTAGAGTTACAGGGAATGTACGGTACGATCCTTCAGATCTTTTTGAAATTCTGAACCTTTGTTATTGACGAATGATGTTTGACATGATTGATGATACAGATTCTGAGGCATTTAATGACTTTCCCTTTATGGTATCCGACCTCTTGGGAGCATGCACGCGCATAACCATCTTCGACGCCTCCTTTCGGCCTCAAAGGTCAAGTGATTAATGTGACAGTTTGTACACTCATGTCTGTCGTACTTGATTTTCCACCCTATGACATGCTAATGAAATTCATTTAAGCCAAAGAGGAGAGGCAACTTCGGCTAGGTCATCACAGGCCATTCGTAGGAGCGTCTGGGATCATGTAAGTATTAAAAACGATGGGAAATAGCGAGCTACGCAGGTACGCATTAATATTTTCAGTTTGTTTATGTCTTATCATGGGTTGCTTAATCGCTAAACTACCTCTACTTTGATTGCAGGAAGAATCCTCCCGACTCGTCTTGTGACCCCGCTGAAGAACTGAAAGAAACACCGAAAATGAATCGCAGGAGCAATGGAGTATGTCGGACTCCCCGAGTTCGGAATTCCCGATAAGTTTATTGACATGAGAAAAGCGGTCAAGTTATACACTGAGCAGGACTCACTATGGACTGAAGAATTCACAAAGATAACTGATGCAAGGCCAGGGAAAGTACAACAGTTCGCAGAACATCCGATCAAATCCTGAACCATGTTTCAACAATTAAACTTCAGTCTAGCAAGGTACTGGGCACATGTGGCAGACATCAGAGGGATATATGCGGCTCCAATGGAACAACACAGATTTATGTGGGGCAATACTCGTGAAGAAATTTTGTCAGTTGGTCTGACTATGAAAGAAGTCACCCTTTTCAAGAAACATCTCGGGTGGACTGTTAGATGATAACGCCATGTGGCGGTTCTTGTTTGGCTTGAACTATTTTTAGACGTTAATTACAGTTAAACTTTACATTATAAATAGAGACATCGACCAATGAACAAAGAGGTCAGTGGTTGTTGTAAGAACTCTTTCTTTTTGTTTGTTGATAATTATTTTGAGACTACTATGAATTGAGAAGTCCTTCTGGACCAAAGACTAGCTATTTTCATCAGATGTATATGATTGGAGTTGGAGAAGAATTACTTCCTTTCCTGTTCCATGAATGATGCAGTAAATGAGTAAGATCAATTAATTATGTTGTCAAGTTATCTGGTGCAATGTTTTTTATGTTCTTTTCTTTAATGATGAAGATAAATCGTTGTGTTGTTATGTGATGAATGTTATGGTAGATGAATTATTTTTCTTACTGTGATCTTGATTACATATGTGCTTTTCTTTTTGTTAATTAGTTTCTGTTAGACAATAATTGGGTGCTCAATCGGTTAATGTATTAGTACTAGACCCTTTGGCATAGAATCGTTGTCTGCATGTTTGAGCAGTGGGTTATCCCAAGCTCGACCTCTTCCCAATAGTTAAAACTTATGTCCTGCCATTTTTCAAGTTGGTTTATATTGGCTTGCATCTCTCATACTAGCCCCACCCAAGAGAAATACAGAAAAAAGAATTGTCCTAATTGAAGGAGGAGCCTTCACAAGAAAGCACAAAGCCCATCGATAATTTGTCCAGATCGCAATATCTGGAGAACCATTCCACTCCAAACACTGCAGAGTCTAATTGGTCCTCGGTGGTGGGTTTGGTTCCTACTGTTGAGTCAAGGGATTTAAGACCCATTAACAGGATCCTATGGAAGTCGCACCACTTCCCGGTATCTTTCTTTGTCTTTCTGGTGTCCTTCTTTGATATCGGCTTGGAATGGTTGTCATGAGGTTGTCCATCTTTTCTCTGTCCTTTGTTCTGTGAGTTAGGGCCGCCCTTTCCTGGATTTTTCTATGAGGGGTTCCCAAGACCAAATTGTCGTGTCTTTTGTTTGAGCTTCTGCTCAATTTTGACGACATATCAGTAGGCCGCACCCAAGGATGAGATGTCCATAAACTCCATTTCGGCCTGTATGTATCTATGAAGACCGCTACGATCCTTGAGCACCAGATGTCTCTTGGAATATTTGATACCCAGCTTGGTGCACAAGGTATGGAAGATATTTGTGAACTCAGACACTGCTTGGTCTCTTTCTTGCCGCAATGTGGTCCATTTTCTATACAGGTCGGCATAACTTCCAACATGGTAGTATTTTTCCTTGATATCATCCCTGAAGGACTCCTAGGTGACTGTGACTGTAAATAATGAGGGTTCCTATGTTTCCTTTTGTTCACAGAAAGTTTCCCACCAGTCTTTGACATTTGGAACGACTTTGAGGAGCACAAAAGTAATATTTTGTCTATTCGAGAAGTTATGGATAAAGAAATACCCTTCTAGTAGATTCAACCATTTGTCTACAACATCTGCATCTATTCGACCTTCAAATATAGGAATATTGAAGTTTATTTGTACCTTGAAGGGGGTGGTGCCTCCATTTGAGGAAGTTGTGTCTCTTGTTGGTAGCCGCCGAAGGCACTGCACAAATTTATCCATCATCTTGTTCGTTTGTTGCGTGAGGGATTCCTTGAGAAACATTTTGAAGGGATCTCTTGTCCTATCATGTTTCTTTTCTCCTGCCATGAGAGGTCGCTTAGGCATGCGCGAGCTTTTTTCCTCAAGAGAAACAAGCTCGTGACCCAATTCTTTGTACCCTGACCTCGTTGGGGACATGCATTAAGAATGATAAGGAGCAGACCACTCTGATACCACTGATCCATATTTTATGAGCATAATAAAATGAATATATTTTATTATCGAAATATGCTTAACCCAAGATACATATATACAGTAAAATTCGTTTCTATTCAATAAGGAAATAAGTTGAAACTATAAAATGTAGTAGAAAACAAGCTTGCTAGAATGGTGGAAGCTTATCTCTAAGAATAGATGTGATGCCTGTGCTCATTTGCCAGAAGATCATTACAATTAGGCTCTGAAGGCCTTTTTACAATAAACATGAATGTACAAAACCCTATACATCTAAAAACCTAACTCTAGGAGATGAAGCGCCAAAAGTCATGTGGGCCCCGTTTGGGTAAGTTAGTACATCAACTTCCTGGGGTCATAACTTTTGCATACAATATTCGTTTTAGGAGAAAGATAGCCCGTTGGAAATGACTTTCAGAGGAGTACACATGTTTCCATCAGACTCAAACTTTGGTTACAATTTGACTTTGGTGAGCCCTAAAAATGTTGTTTAGTGCCTTAAAACAACCCCGAAAGTCAGGGACCCAAAACTAGGAAAAAACTGCCAAACTAGAAAATTGCCAAAATGAACAAGTTGGAATAGATGGGAGACCACTGACGCCCATATGGATCATTGTAGCTTCCAGATTCTACATTTCCAGATACCCCAACTTGGTATAGTAGTGTCCCCCTGAGGCATTGAAAGACCATGCAAGTTCATCCTCTGAATCCAGTAGTTGAATGTGAGGCTTAATTAACAATAATGTATATATTCCAAGGTTGATTCCTATCTGCTTCAAAACCCAATTCCTTCGCATTTAACCACCCATGTCTGCAAATTGTCGAGTGGGAAGCATCTTCAATATCATTGAGAGTACATAAGCCTAACTTCTGGAGTTGAGAAATGAGAGCCTCAACAAGGAGGATGTTTCCTCCACATCCAACTATAACATATATTTTCATTCTAACTTGAGAACCTGATCCCACCTTATAGGCCAAAAATTGTCCAATTATGGGGAACACAAGTGTAATTTCCTTCCATTGATTATAAACATTGTGAATTGGCTTCTGACACCTACACTTCTAGTCCAAGTCTTTTCCAGGTGCAATATATTTTTCAACTAAGATCATCCTCGCTAAACTATCCCAAGACAAAACCCAAAGATATTTGGTAGCCAAATCCTTCCCAAAAACAAAAGTATCCTTTAAGCCCCACCCTCCAATCCCTTTGGGCCTTGAAAATTGTTTCAAGTTGACCAAGTGAGAACCTAAATATTTAGTACTTCTCTCCAAATATAATTGAAGCATAATTTCCTAATTTTGTTGAGTAATCCTTTTAGAATGTAGGCCGAAAAATGTTAGTAGATTGGGATGGCTTTGATCACTATTTTAATTAGAACCAGTTTACCTTGAGATATCCACCTATTTCACTAGAAATTTATTTTCATCTCAATCTCATACAATAGCCACTTCCAATCAAAGATTCCATATTTATTTGGTTTCAGTGTGTACCCAAGATACTTAATGCCATTCACCCAAAGAAAAACCCTTCCATTTCAATTTTGTCAATGAGATAATTAGCCAGTCTTTCTTCACATGTGGAGGGATCCCATATTTCCTCCCTTCTAAGTGTGAAATTTAAATCCTCCCAAATTATCATATTATTAGACTGAAGACAATTTAAAGCAACAACTTGACCCAAAAAGACTTCTTATCCTCATAGGGTCCATATAAATTGAGTAGGGACAATGAAGTATCCAACTCCTTATTGCATAATTAAGTATAGATCCTTAAGGGTAAAAACAAAACATTTGTAAGTGAATTATCTACCGAAAAACTAGTAATAATCCCCGCAAATAATCCCTTTGAGTCCAATCCATAAAATTCCCATCTTGAAAACAATTTTACCAAATTTTCAATTATGAGGTCACATGGCCCCATCATTTCCTGAATCAACACAATATCTGAATGATCCACTTCCACTAACCTTTTCAGGGACATTTTTTTGGCCCTCCCGCCACACCCCTCATATTGGAAGAAATAATCTTCATGAGTAACCTACCTTCAGGGCAATTCCTGCTCTAAGGACCTCAAATATTAATCATTTTCTACCCTAGTTTATTTCACGAGTAGCCCTCTCTTGGGCATGTTGGAGAGAGTATTTACACCTTGATTTTGTATACCCCAATTCCCCTTGCATATCAAACCCTAATCCCCCCTTTTCTCTAGTGTTAGAAAAGTGGGTGTGCTCATTTAACCATAGACAATATAACAATATTTTCACCCAACCATAGGCACAAAGGCCACCCCCGAGCACCTTAACCTTGACAGAGAGAATAATTCCGATAGAAAATCAATAGCCAACCAAGGCTATCACACCAAGCAAAGACAACCAAATACTAAGCATAAAGTCCAAGCCAGAAACTAAAATACAAGTTGCAGCAGCTATAGCTCCTCTCCAAACTTGTGCACAGCTGGCCTTATGCAGTTGCGAGTGAGTGAGTCACAAATAATCTCTAGCGCCCTCTATTTATACTGCTCCTTCTTAGCTTTCTGGGCCGACCTCTCTTCCTAGGGGATAAAAACTCAATATTAATTATTCTCTTTAGCTGACTTGTGAAGGCTTTAGGGTTTCTCTTGCTTCCTGAAATATTCTAGTCTTGTCAAAGGTTACAAGTGGATGTTAATACCTCCAAAAACTACCATAATATCAACAATCCCTCCTATATAGGGAGGTATAAAAGGAAATGGTCTTGAGAAAAAAATAGACCATTCAACCGGTAACATCAACATAGCCACATAGGCTATCTTATGATCAAATCACGAGCACCATCATCACTATCCAACTAGATAGTATCCATGAAAATTAGAACAGTTCCATCCAATAGAACACTATTGTGTCTATTCATAGTAGTATACAACTACTATCCAATAGTACACAACCACTCTCAGTAGCACACTGCTACTAACCAGTGACCTACAGTCACTATTAGTGGACCATATCCACCACAGTAGCATACAACTATTGTCCAGAGACATACAATCTCTACAACAATCATATCATCTGATATCAATGTGCATAAACAATATCATGATACAAACTGAGTCATCTGGGCCATTCTTCTACTCACATCTGTGATATCTAGAAGAGAATCTGCCCTCAAAAAATAAAACATTAGCCATGGGATATCTGGACTATTCTTCCCAACCATAGAAGAATAATTGTCCCTGATTTCTGAGCCTGGACCATTCACCTAACTAGGCCATTCCTCCAACACTAATCATAGTGCAACCTGGAGAGAATGAGTCTACCCTAGGGAATGCATGTCCCTTATTGTTGAACCTGGACCATTCACCTAACTGGGCCATTCCTCCGGCACTAATCATAGTGAAACTTGGAGAGAATGAGTTTTCCCTATGGAATGTCTGTCTGGACCATTTCCTAAGGGAATGACAGTCCTGCACCAACCTCCAAAATGGACCATTCTTCGAAACCGCTCACAACTGTGAACTTTGAAAGAATGAATTCCTGGCAAGGAAGACCATTCTACTTGACCACTAATTAGAGTGATTGCTAAGAAGAATGATTTTCCTAGATCATTCCCCCACACTGGCCACAAGGGGAATCGTTGTCTATGGTACATCAACAATCTATCAGACCATTTTCATTAATAAAATGACTGTCCGATCTGAACCATTTTCCAAACTGGAAAATGCATGTCTGTTAGAAATCTTGAACCACTTTCTGGATTGGAAAAGAACTGCCCAACTTGGACCATTTTCCAAACTAGAAAATGATTTCCCATGAATCAATAATATCTATCAATGCTTCCTCCCAACCTGGGGAGCCATCTCTTCCCTTTTAGCTAAGGGAATTATCTCCATGAGCCCCATCTTGTCCCTTAAGTACGCAAACTTTATCTTGGACAAAGGCTTTGTCAGAATATATGCTACCTGATCATCTGTGGAGATATAATGGAGTTTCACTTCTCCTTCCTAGACTTTATCACAAATAAAGTAGTATTTTATCTCAATGTGTTTCGATCAGTCATGAAACACTAGGTATTATGATATCCTTATACAACTTTGATTGTCACTGTATATTATGATTGAATCTGGTACCTGATCAAATAATCCAGAAATCAGCTTCCTCAACCATACTTCTTCGATACATGCCTCACATGCCATGATATATTCTAGTTCTATTGTGTTGAGTGCAACAAAATTTTGTTTCCTACTGGCCCATGATATCATAGCAGAGCCCAAACTAAAACACATCCTTGAAGTACTCCTTTCGTCTTCTGCACTCCCTGCCCAATCTGAATCTGTGAATCCATGAAGTTGTTTATCACTGGATGAGGTGTATCTTAAACCATAGTTTAGTGTCCCATGAATATATCTTAGAACATGCTTTGCAACTATCCAATGCTCATGTCTAGGTTCCACTTGGAACTGTCTTAAGGTGTTTACAACAAAACAAATATATGGTCGAGTATTTACTAATACATCAACGACCCAATCAATTGTTGATATAGGGACAAGTCTACTAGATCAGAATCCGAGTCTCTTACTTTTGTTATATTTGTGGTCATAGGAGTGGCCATGGATTTTCAATCCATCATTCCAAATTTATGAAGAATTTTCACTGCATACTTTCCTTGTCCAAGGAATATTTCACCATGCTTCTACCATACTTCTAATCCCAAGTAATAGTGCATGAGACCAAGATCTTTCATATCGAACTCAAAAGCTAGTTCCTTCTTACACTGGGTGATGAGAGACATTGTACCTGTCAATAACAAGTCGTCAACATATAGTAGTAGAATTACAGGTGCATTGTTCACAACCTTGTAGTAGGGATTTGGATCTGCATGACTCTTAGAGAAACCAAGTCTTATTAAGTAACTGTCTATTTTGTCATACCAAGATCTTGGAGCTTGCTTGAGTCCATACAAGGCTTTCTTTAATTTGCAAACATGAGTGTCTATGGAATGTACTTCAAAACCTTGAGGTTGTTCAATGTATACTTCTTCTTCAATTGATCCATTGAGAAAAGTTGTCTTTACATCCATATGATGTAGACTCCATTCCATGGAAGAAGTAAGAGACATAATGGCTCTAATAGAAGTATATCTGGAAACAAGAGCAAAGGTTTCGTCATAATCTTCTTCCTCCTTCTAGGAGAATCCTCTAGCTACGAACCTTGCCTTGTATTTTTCCACGCTTCCCTCTACTGCATGTTTGATCTTATAGACCCATTTTGAAGTTACCACTGATTTTTCCTTGGGTCTAGGCACGATTTTTGACACGTCATTTTTCATGATAGACTGGTGTTCTTCTTTCATGGCTTCTTTCCACTATTTCTTCTAAGCTGCTTCTTCAAATGTGGTGGGTTATTCATTTATAAGCTTTGTCATCCATGCTACATAGTTGGAGAATATTTTGGGCTTTTTTCTTTCTCTGAAGGTGCCACTTAGATCTTTGAGACTTTATTCTTCTTGTAGAGTAGCTTCAAGCCAAGATGGACATTTCCTAGTTTTGGGTACAATGACTGATTCAATAGTTTCACATGGTTGCATCATATGATCAAGTTGTTCTAGTTCTTCATTCTGACTTTATAAAAGATAGGCACTTTCTTCTTTAGGCTCTTTATATTCTTCTTCTTCCATGGATTCTTCTACAGATTTCTTGAAATCCATCTTCTTATTGAAAGTTACGTCTCTACTGACTTCAATATTATGTTGTTTTGGAATATAGATTTTTTAGGCTTTGGATGATTCACTGTATCCAACAAATATTCCCTTCTTTCATGAGGCCTTCTAGTTTCTTCCTTTTATCCTTGGGGATATGAATGTAAACATAGCACCTAGATATTCTTAAGTGTTCCACATTGGGTTTCTTTCCTGAGAAGGCTTCTTCTGGAGTCATATCCTTCAATTTGCAATGGGGACTTATGTTTTGAACATATATTGATTTCATGGCTCCTTCTCCCCATAAATACATGGATAAACCTTGATTGTTCATTAGTGCCTTCACAGTTTCCTCGATGGATCTATTCTTCCTTTCTGCTACACCATTTTGTTGAGGATTATGAGGAACAATTAGGTCCCTCCTGATCCCTGCTATTTTGTAAAAGGAAACACATTATTTGGAAGTGTATTCTCCTCCATTATTTGTTCTCAAGGTATTGATTTCTTGCTTGTGAGGTTTTCTATTTTTTCTTTGAATTCTTGAAACTTGTTGAAAACTTCATCCTTTGTCTTCAAGAGATATAACCAAGTCTTTCTTGAGTAATCGTCTATGAAGATTACATAATAAAGAGAACCTCCTAGAGATTTGACTGGCATCGTACCACAAACATCTGAATGTATTAGATCTAGGATTTCCTTAGATCTATTATTGCTACTTGAGAATGGCTTCTTAACATTTTTACCAAGAGCACATCCTTTGCAAATTCCTTCATGTTTAGATTGTAGTTCTAGTATTCCTTCAACCATTTTCTCGAGGAAAGGTAATGCTTAATAGTTAAGATGAACATACCTTCTATGCCAAAGTTCACTGGGATTGACTTCATCATGTATATGAGCTTCATCATTACATTCTAGTAGTCTGTATAGTTTTCCTTCACAAGTTCCAATAACTCTAGCATTCTCTATGCTGGAGTCTCTAAACCAAGATAGTACTTCAACATCTACAAATGCTTTTATATTTCCTTTGTCTTGTATACACGATATGAATACAAGGTTCTTTTCTAAACCGGGCACATAAAAGACATTACTCAAATGAGCATTGTTACCTGATTTCAATTTGATGGAGGCTTGACCAATTCCTTTGACTGGATAGGTGCTCTTGTCTCTAAGTTCTACCTTATAGGATATCTTCTTTTCATTCAGACTGGAGAGTCTGACCTAGTCTCATGTCATATGCCTGGAAGCTCCACTGTCAATTATCCAGATGTCTTCTTCAAGAGTTTCTGTAAGAGTTGAATAGTGTAGATGATCATTCATGATTTCTGTTGACTGATAGATGGTCAAACTTTGACTTTGACTCGTCAAATGTTGACTTTGACCCAAGATCTCAACCTTGATGTTTTTTCTTTCTGAGAGTGCCAATAGGTGTGTTGGACTAAGGCACACTAGAATATCCTCTCCTTGAGTAAGTTGTTCCATCATTAGGTGTTGGGAAAGAGGTTTTATGGTTTGCAGCTGCACCTACTAGTAACCCTAGAGACAATGCTTCAGTAACTACACCTACTAGAAACCCTAGCGACAGTTCTTCAACGAGCTTGATAATATTATGGCTTAACTTCCTTCGAGTGGTTAGATTGTTTGAAGGAGGTGTGGGCCCATAACCTATTGTTATATGGTTAAACAATATAACAATATTGTCACCCAACCATAGGCACAAAGGCCACCCCCTAGAACCTTAACCTTGACAGAGAGAAGAATTTCAATAGAAAATCAATAGCCAACCAAGGCTAGTGCACCAAGCAAAGATAACCAAGACCAAGCAGAAATTCCAAGCTAGAAACCAAAATACAAGTTGCAGCAGCTGTAGCTATAGATCTTCTCCAAACTTGCGCACAAATTTTCTTATGTAGTTGTGAGTGAGTGAGTCACAAATGAGCTCTAGTTCCCTCTATTTATACTTCTTAGCTGTCTGGGTTGACTTCTCTTCCTGGGGGATAAAAACTCAATATTAATTATTCTCTTTAGCCGACTTGTCTTATAGGGTTATTGTTAAGGATTTAGGGTTTCTCTTGCTTCCCGAAATATTCTAGTCTCGTCAAAGGTTACAAGTGGAGAATACTACCTCCCACATCTACCATAATATCAACATCTAGGTCCCTGAGATGGATTCCTAGGTCACAAAAGGTAAGCATCTCTTCCAGAAGATGATATAAGAGAGTCAAGGGTAGAGGGATTAAAGGTTCCTTTAGTCTGCAAAGGAAAGGGATTATAATCCCTTGAGAGGCTAGTAGTTAAGGAAACCCCTTCCTTCACCCTTGGTGATTGGCTCATCGAGATAACCCTGAAAGCATGCCTAGGAGAAGACCCATCACACCAAGAGTGTGCACTAGTCACATATATTTCCTAATTAGAAACAGGGGTATGGTTTTGTGAATGAATGGAATTCATGAAACACGATGAGTAGATAAACCTTTGTTCCATAATTCCTCTAGTTTTCATCATTGTGATGACATGAAATCTAGTTCATCTCCGAAGCAATTCGATTGAGTTTGAACCTCCTCCCATTGCTGAGTGCATATGATCAATGGGTTGGAGATATCTCCTATCTTTAGGTCTTTATTCGTTTTCAACATGATTGTAACTTGATTCAAGCATTGATCCTCATTCATCAAGATATAATCCTCATGTGGAGTCTTCATTGCCCGAGAAAGAACAAGATTTGAAACCCTTGCATATGAATCCACCACCTCTTTCCCCATAAACTTCCTTTGAAATTTCAACTCGCAATAATACAAAATATGCCCGACCTTGTGAAATCATGCACACTTGAAAGGAATATTGATGTAGTCTAGAATCTATATGTAATATTTGTCCCCCATTGCTAACGTCATTGATTCAAATAAACCTTGATGAGGATCCAATTCCACTATAATTTGTGCCATTGAATGAAAGCTAATAGTCTTGTAATTATCGTCTGATATAGTGAAATTTCTTAGCGCCTCTTTGATATCTCTTAGACCAAAGTCAACCTAAAAATCTAATGCCAGGTTTGGTAGCTTTATCCAAGTGGGCGAGCTAGTGACAATTTCCTCTCAAGCATCGAATAGGGGATTCCAGGTTTTAATGCAGAGCATGTTCTTGTCCCAATAATAGTGGCTCAATATTATCTTCCATGTATCTTCCCTGGATATAAAAATAAACTCTATCCATCCTCTAGACAAGAAGTGAGTAATCATGCCATACCCCATGAATGTAGCCCATTATTTTTGTATCCAAGTGTTTAGATTTTCCATGGATATCATTCTGCTGCTAAATTTCTCAACATTCATTCGACCTTCCAACTCTGTTATTTGACTCATTTGTATATCCTCCCCAACCACGAAGGATATGCCACCTCCCTTCGACTTCACCACCATCTATCATTTTTGTCCAAAGATATCCCAAGCTTGTTTTATCTCACCACCCTACAACTCTTTGAAAACTAACTTAACTACAATAAACCCTAATGGAGTTTTGTATAAAAGACTAAACCCTTCTCGTGGTTCATAGGCATGGTAGGTTGGGGTCAAATATAATGAAGGATGAGTAGTGACGAGGTCTCCATACAAAAAAATAACTCTAAATGATGCTAGACCACTAGCCCCTTTAAAGCCTTGGTCCGCTCCCTGATAAATAATCCCCCAAAAAACTACAGATTCATCGTTATCATCATTGTCAGTACCACTCGTCCCTCGACACTTTCTAGAAAGGCTAGTCGACCCTTTTGAGACCTCATGCTCCTGGTATGATGTAATATTTGGGCCTACGCACATAGGAGGGTTAGTAAATATCATATCTTCCAACAAAATGTCCTTAGAATAATAAACTAGTTGGATCAAGTCGTCCATCATTCACAGAAAAACACATCCATATATATATATATATATATATATAAATTAATTGTGAACTTTTAATTTCTTTAAATGAAAAGGAGAAATTTGAATTAGGCCTTGAAAAATTAAAAATGATTAATTAAATTTCCACATTCAAGTCTATAACTTATTGTTCTTTTTCACATGTAAGTGTATGTTTAAGTTTATAATCTATTCTTTATATTTATATCATGTAAACTATTAATTCAACATTGATTATATTTAACAAATGATTTTTAATTTAAAGAGGAATATTCAACCTTATAATCTATTCTTTATATTTTCACAATGTAGATTATTAATTCATCATTGATGCTTTAATAAATGATTTTTAATCTAAAGAGAAAATAAATGATATATTTTTACAAAATTGTGTTAAAAATAATAATCTAGTTATCAATAAACAACATATTTAATGAGATGAGATTAAAATATGTATTTTACTAATTTTCCCTTTTTTATGTGTAGATTTCTTTCTATTTTAATGTAGATTTTATTGAAGCATTTGAAAATTAATCACCATCTTATCATGTTTGACTAACATGCAAATGCTTCATATATGATAAATGTTATCTTATCTAATGCAAATGTTTTATATATGATAAATGTTACCTCTTAGAATTGCAAAAGAGTCATATAATTATTATTAAATTTATGTGGAAAATAACACTTTAGATAATTTGTATATATAGAAGATCATGTCATTTGTGAGAATTGAACTTAGGCGGGGTCTAATAACATCCATCTCAACCACTCGAGTTAGACCCAATTAACAATATTGAAGTAAAACTATATATAACAATTTTATAATTATTTTAAATATATGAAATTGTAAATAGATTTTAAATGTTTGATTGCATTGAAGAAAAATCAACATAAAATCACTAAATTTTTTAACCTCCGAAATGAAATCATTGGGAAAAAAACAGAGTGATACATTATCACCATAAATAAAATAGTTGGAAAAAATAGAGTGACAATGTTGCATGAACACTTGGCCTTCTTTAGAGTTGTCCATTTAACCCAACTTCATAGAGTTCTTGTTGCCTTGTCTAGTTGTTTAGGACATTTTTGCTAACTTTGCCTGAATTTCTCTAGCCAAGTAAGACTTACCCTCATTTTTGTGATATAACATTGGTGGTTCATGGAGTTTCAATTTTTCTACATGTACAATTGGCATTGTTGCAATTGAATTTTTATTTGTCATGTTATTTTCAATCAAAAATTTAAAAGATGTGTAATTTTAATTACTTTTGAATTTCAAAATATAAATGTTTGCAATTTTTTAAAATTTAACATTGCTTTTCATTATTAATACGATGTACATTGAAGTAAAATTATATATTTTTATAATTATTTTAAATATATAAGATTTTAAATAAATTATATTGTTTGATTATATTGAAATTAGAATTTTGATAAAAATCACAAACAAAAAATTGCTAAATTTTTTAAAAACTTCAAAATACAATTACTAGCAAAAAACACATTCATACATTTTTATCACAAAACAAAATAATTGAAAAAAATAGTGTTTTTGAAAAAAAATAGAGGCAATGTTACATATTCACTTGGTCTTCCGTACAACTTGTATTTTTAACACAACCTACTAGTAGGGAAATTGTTAAGGATCAATACTTATTTTGAAGTGTATAAATCTTAGTCAGTCTTACTAATTCTTAAAATGCTAACCATAACATTTCTAGTGATGTTTTTGTAGAAATATTCAAATTCCTAAGGATTTTATATAGTTTCTAGAAAAAATTGACAATTTTTAGAATAAAATACTTTCACCCTATAAAATTTGGGAAAATTATTTTGGAAAAAAATAGAAATCGATTTTTTTTTTTGAAAAAATCATGGGCAATTAGCCCATGGGATAAATTTAATCACTAAAATTTTCTATATCTACTAGAGTTCTTGTTGTCCTTGTCTAGTTGTTTTGGAATTCTTCTAACTTTGCATGATCTTCTAGTGCTAATTTTTTATGGTAGGTAAGGCTTTCATCTCCATTTCTTGATCTGACATGAATGGTTCATAGAGGTTCAAATTCAGTACTAATGTTTACTAAAAGGAAATCATTATATGGAAGTTATAATACAATTAATGCAAAGTATTTGTAATGTTTTGGACATTGAGATTTTAAATTAATAATGAATATCTATATATTGTTGTTGGATGATCAATCTTTTAATCTTTTAAATGTGTTGTTTACCATATTATTTGGTTTATTTTTTATTTTTATTTTTATGTGAACCATTACTTTAGAGAAGATAACATTAAATATTGTAATTTTATAGATTAAATCTATAAAATATATAAAAAAAAATGAATATCTATATATTGTTGTTGGATGATCAATATTTTAAATGTGTTTTTTTTTTTTTGTAAGTGAGTGGAAGTTCATGTATTACTAAAAGGGGTTATGGTACAAAAAAGCGAACTCCCTGGTCTGCCAAAAAGGAAACCATACCAGGGGTTCTGGAGTTGCATTTTATGAGATAGCAGAGGGATATGGCTGGACCGCCACCTTGGGAAACTAGCCCAGTCCTACCATATCCAGTTTTTGAATAGCTAAACAAAACAGATATGTAAAAAAACACAACACAGAAAATGAGACTGACCCTACGTTGAGCAAACTGACTTGACCACTGGCTAACCAGGCGCTAGTCCAGGATGATGATATTTTTCTTTCCTTCATCCACCCTATCCTTGTGCTCCTCCTTTTGGACCACCGTGCAAGTCTTTTTGATACGGGTTGGTGCTCCATTCCTGTCAGCTAGAGTGATTTCTATTTGATGGACGTAGCGCAAGTATAGGTGGAATTGGGTTGCCACTCGCTCCATCTTCTCCTTCTGGTCCTTGGAAAGTTGTCTTGTATTGGCTTCCAGTTTGCTGAGGCGACTTAGGATCTCTTTTAGCAGTTTTTTGTGGTCCTTATTATCCTTCAGGCTGACAGCTTTCCTTTCAGAGCTCACTTTGCCTATTAACATCTTTGTTCACCACACCATCTCCATCGTTTTGTGGTAGAGGGTTTCTCTGGGTTTCTTGGCCCCTGGGTCTGTTATCTAGTTCGCTTCCTGAATCAATTCCTCCCAAGCTTTGCCCTTGTGTTTAGCATTGATTTCCTTCTCCCACCTGGTGAGGGTCAGTTTGCCTTTTGGATCGACTAGTGTATGAAAGGTACCCTTGGTGTCTCTGGCCACTTGATCCATCCTTGAAACCCTCTGAGGGCTTGTCAAAGGTTCTTTCCCCTGGGGGTTTCTTTTACTGTGCATTCTCTTCATATGCACCATCTTGGTTGGTTTGTGGCAGTTTTTTCCCTGAATTCTCCTCCTGATCCTAGCTTCTTTCCCAACCCTTGATTTTGTGGTAGCTCCTGAATTCTTCTTGGTGCCTCTTCTCTTATGGGATTTCCCCTGCTGCGGGCTAGTCCTCACCTGCATTGTCTGCCTGTAGAGGTGAAACTTCCGGTCCTTTTTCCCTGTCTCGGTATGTGTGATCATGATGACCCAGCCGTTATTCCTGTGTCGACCCTTGTCCCTACTCATTGTATAGCCAACTGTGCTACTCCCTGTACCTGTTGTTTACCATATTATTTGGTTTATTTTTATTTTTTATTTTTATGTGAACCATTACTTTAGAGAAGATAACATTAAATATTGTAATTTTATAGATTAAATCTATAAAATATGTAAAAACATTTTTTTTTTGTCCCAATTTTGACCATTAAAATTCTTTATTTGACCTAGTATTTTAAACAAAATGAGTTCTTAAATGTATATAATTTTCATTATAACTAAAATAACTTAAACAATAAAAAGATCAGGGAGAACAAGTACATATTCTTACAAGTATGAACCATCAAGCAAAAACCAGATGGAGACACAATTATGCCTTCATCTTCCTTAGCACAAATCAAAGGAGCCAATGTTTCGTCCATAGGAATCAATGGACTAAACAAAGCAGTCGATGTGATGCATGAGAATCCAATTATAGACTTGGGATGTCAAACCCAAGAAGAGATAAAATATTCTCTGTAAATTTTGGGAAATCGGATTTTAGCAAAAAATTCCTCAGATGATACAATGACTCCTAGATATCTAGCAGGAATGCTAGTTGTAGGTTTCATTTGTCTTGCATGGGACTGGTGGAAATTGCTTCCTTAGGCTGCCAAAGATGAAATGCTTCTTCACCTATTGCAGATGATGATATCTTGAAAGCACTAGGTAATCAATTTTATGGTTCTAAAGTTAGTCTCGATGTTGATCATTTGTCTTCTTTGTTCATGACTCAGAGGCTAGGAAATATGGCCTTGCACAAGGATTATTTTTGCTATATGCAAAAGTTAATTATTCAATCTGGAAGTATGAACAATCCTGCTTACATCAAATATTACATAAGAAGTTTCCTAGGTGCTCTACCAGATGCAATAAAGAAATATTTGATAGATAAAAATATCAACCTTGAAGGGATGTATGACTCCATGGCAGACAAGCACATCAAAAGATTTATTCAGGAACATTGTCTAGAAAAAAGAGTGAGCAAAGACTTTAAACAATTTGAACATATGTTCACACCGTCACTATGCAGAGACATTGGTAAGATGCCAAAATGGGGTTATGGTGCTCACAATAGAGGACATCAATGCATCCATTCTTCCAAGTGCCATTGTCAGAGATGTAGTTTTAAAAAGAAGAAATATTACACCTTCAAGTCAAGATGGGAACCAAATCATCCGTTCCACAACATCATAAAATCAAGGTATAAGCATTCTAACGTTCCTTGTCTCAAAATAAGAAAGTTTCCTTTAAAGAATGCTATATGTTATAATTGTTAGAAACTTGGTCATAAATACCCCAATAAAAAGAAGAAACCCCGAATTTTTGCAAAAAAGCTCGAATCAGAGTGGTGGGATCTCTATTTTTACTCCCCCCACAAAACAACTTGAAGGCATAATTCATTTTCTAGATCTTGATGATTTTTTTTGCTGAGATAGTGAATATGATTCAATAGAGGAATAAGACATTCTCTTACATGGAACGACTTTCGCCACTGACACACCTATCTTTGGCTTCAACGAGATTTATTTTTACTCACATCCGATGCTACTCAATTATTTTACCCTCGTGTTGCTTAAAATCTCATTCAAATAATATATGAATGCAAGTGCTTTCAGAATTACAACTGAATTAAAACAAATTGTAAAAATTGCATAATACCACAATGATAGAAATATATTAACAACTACACATTTGATTGATGCATAAATAACTTACAAAGAAGTCCTAGCTTTTATACCAACTACTAGTATCCAC
>ML819880.1:78592-91332 GCA_009831015.1 Picea engelmannii | reverse complement strand
TGTTGTTGGATGATCAATCTTTTAAATGTGTTGTTTACCATATTATTTGGTTTATTTTTTATTTTTATTTTTATGTGAACCATTACTTTAGAGAAGATAACATTAAATATTGTAATTTTATAGATTACATCTATAAAATATGTAAAAAAAATGTTTTTTTTGTCTAAATTTTGACGATTAAAGTTCTTTATTTGACCTAGTATTTTAAACAAAATGAGTTCTTAAATGTATATAATTTTCATTATAATTAAAATAACTTAAACAACAAAAAGATCAAGGAGAACAAGTACATATTCTTACAAGTATTAACCATCAAGCAATAACCAGACAGAGACACCACTATGTCTTCATCTTCTTTAGCACAAATCAAAGGAACCAATGTTTCATCCATAGGAATCAATGGACTAAACAAAGCAATTGGTGCGATGCCTGAGAATCCAATTATAGACCTGGGATGTCAAACCCAAGAAGAGATAAAAGATTCTCTGTAAATTTTGGGAAATCGGATTTTAGCAAAACAATCCTCAGATGATATAATGAATCCCAGATATCTAGCAGGAATGCTAGTTGTAGGTTTCATGTGTCTTGCATGGCACTGGTGGAAATGGATTCCTTAGGCTGCCAAAGATGAAATGCTTCTTCACCTATTGCAGATGATGATATCTTGAAAGCACTGGGTAATCAATTTTATGGTTCTAAAGTTGGTCTAGATGCTAATCATTTGTCTTCTTTGATCATGACTCAGAGGCTAGGAAATTTGGCCTTGCACAAGGATTACTTCTGCTATATGAAAAAGTTGATTATTCAATCTGGAAGTATGAACAATCCTACTTACATCAAATATTACATAAGAGGTTTTCTAGGTGCTCTACCAGATGCAATAAAGAAATAGTTGATAGATAAAAATATCAACCTTGAAGGGATGTATGACGCCATGGTAGACAAGCACATCAAAAGAGTTATTCAAGAACATTGTCTAGAAAAAAGAGTGAGCAAAGACTTCAAACAATTTGAACATATGTTCACACCGTCACTATGCAGAGACATTGGTAAGATGCCAAAATGGGGTTATGGTGCTCACAATAAAGGACATCAATGCATCCATTCTTCCAAGTGCCATTGTCAGAGATGTAGTTTTAAAAAGAAGAAATATTACACCTTCAAGTCAAGATGGGAACCAAATCATCCATTCCATAACATTATAAAATCAAGGTATAAGCATTCTAAAGTTCCTTATCTCAAAATAAGAAAGTTTTAGTTAAAGAATGCTATATGTTATAATTTTTAGAAACCTGGTCATAAATACCCCAATAAAAAGAAGAAACCCCAACTTTTTGCAAAAAAGTTCGAATCAGAGCGGTGGGATCTCTATTTTTGCTCCCCCGCAAAACAACTTGAAGGCGGAATTCATTTTCTAGATCTTGATAAAAAAAATTGCTGAAAATAGTGAATATGATTCAATAGAGGAATAAAATATTCTCTTACATGGAAGGACTTTGACCACTAACACACTTATCTTTGGTTTTAAGGAGATTTATTTTTACTTACATCTTATACTACTCAATTATTTTACCCTCATGTTGCTTAAAATCTCATTGAAATAATATATGAATGCAAGTTCTTTAAGAATTACAACTGAATTAAAACAAATTGTAGAAATTGCATAATACCACAATGATACCATAATCCCAGACGTGTAGACAAAAAAAAGTTTCTAATCCCAGAGATCGCTTTGTAGCGCAGAGGGAGAGCATACTGCAATTCTCAGACTTGAGACCCTGATGTCCGAATGAGACAAGAGGGCTGCATTATATAGATTAGAAGAGTGGTATCCAGTCACCCAAAACTGGCACTTACTAGTCAAAAGTAAACCCACTAACTATTATTTGGGGGCACATGTGGACTCCACATGTTATCTTGTCCCTTAGTGGTACGTAGACATATGGGGACCGAATTTGGCTAAACACTGACATTTACATAGTGGAACTATTATAATGTGGCACACGACGTAGAAAAGACTCTGACAAGGAATATTTATATAGATATCATAATCTCTTTTTGAAGATCTATTACAGAGATACAGAGATACGAATATTCTTTATTCAATTTGAGAAACTCTGATGAGGGCCCATATCAGTCCATGTTTCTTTGTTGTCGGGTTTTCAGATGTCATCATTGAAGCACATATAGTCCTCTTCTCTACATATGCAACCTTCTAGACAATTTTCATCACTGTCAGAGATATCTTCGGGTTCAATGAATTCAACAAGTGGATACAAATAGTAATCAAAGCATTAGTCCACCTCTGATCCTTTCATTGTCAGACAAGGAGTACAACGATATTACCCCTTGAATGAAGACTTAATTTTTAAGTTCAACTTAACTTCTTTGATTATGGTTCCAAGAAATTTACCTTTTTCATTTCGGATTCCTTTAATATACTCGATAAATTATGGAGGTTCAAGCTTCTCCAATCTTGTACCAATAGCCTTAAGCTTAAACTTGAACCATAATTCATTTTTAGATACTTCAGTCAGATCAACTTGCAAGTGCAGTATGCAATCTGATTGTTTATGTGTCCAGTTATTTCTTAGATAAAATTTGACTAAGAAAATATCTGTCCATCCTATCCATGGGTGCCTTATTAAGTTATGAGGATCTCTGCAAATTATAATTTCACCCTTTTCTTTCACTAGCTAAAGAACTAATGAATATATATCATGTGAAAGTCTCAAAGATTATATCATATTAACATAGTCCTTTTTCATCTAAATCAATCCATGCTCCCTACCCTCCTCAACTGAGTTTTTCTTGGCTCCTGGTTAAACCAAAAAATGTTGTCCGTTCCCATTTTTGTAATATTTGTATTTTGAGAGGGGAACTCTTAGTTTCTTCTATAAGAATAGAAGATATATAATGGTCTGCAACATATCTGGTTATCAATTGAATCATATTTTTCCTTTGGTTTTCTAATACCGAGGATAACATTTCCTTGTTCCTCGGCTCCCTTTTTCTTTTCTTCTCTTTAACATCTTCCATGATTCTCTGGTGCTTGTTCATTGGGGCTTTGCATTTTCCTGAAGAACTTCCTGTAGAAAACATTGCCAATAATGACCTATTTTGCTATCTTGTCAACATGTTTTCAAGACAATTTAGATGTCTTGGTTTGTGCTCAATATCAAAATCAAAATTTTGAAGCCATACAACCCATTTGTGGACTCGAGAATGATTTCTATTACTAAATTATCAACTTTGAGCATGCATGGTAGTAGTTTTTGTTGACTAGACAAACACTTAGTCAAAAATCAGATTTCAACCTCCAATAGTCATTCAACAATAAATAAGTTAACTCAAGCATTCAACTGGAACTATGAGCAGAAATACAAAATGACTAAGATGTGAAAAATGTAGCAACGGAAATAAAAATGAACAACAGACAAAATATCACCACATTTGACACTAGATATCTGTGCAATGCCCTTGGAAAACCCCCAAAGGGAAAACTTTCCAAGGTGAGATTCTTCTTATTGAGCTTGCAAGAAAATATTTCTGAGTTACAACAATAAATGCACAATACTTATCTTTTAACTTGTGCCTACAGTCCACCTCAAAAAATGTGCCAAAGACGTAAAAAATCAGACGAGACTTTCACCTCAAAATCTATGCCAGATTTAAGCTATATGGCCTGAATAACATGACCTCTCTAATAGCAAAAACACTCCTCGATTTATGTGCAAAGCTACAGTACCAACAATATGGACCTGTACAGATTTAGCCAACCATAAATGCACCTCAAAATTTGTGCAAAAGATCAGCCTTGATTTCTGTGCATTTTCTCTGTTGTACGACCAACATTAAATGTTGTTCGACTTGCTTTGGAATCCATATTGTACTGAATATTAAATACAACTACAAATCTCCTTGGGATGCGCACCAACCCTCTCCTTAGGATGCGTGCCAATCCTCCTTTGTTGCTACTCTTCTTCCAGCTCAATCTCTCTTGGAAAGTGTGCCTCTTCACATTCCTCTCAACCTCTCCTTGAAAAGTGCACCCCATCTCCCTCAAATGTTTCATTTATTCACTCATTAATGAGGAACTATCCTAACCCTAGATCTCTAAAGAGATAGATGGTCAAGATTAGATCTTTTCCTCTTGATATCAACGATCGTGACTTAATATTTCGTTGAGTTCACTTAAATCACTTAAGTGACCCAAACTTCATAAAGTCACTTTTATCCATTAAATATCAGAAGACCCAACTTAACTTTATAAAATCAGTTTATAAAGTCAAGTCACTAGAGAGAGACATTTGCTCGTGATTTCTGCAAGTTGGGCACCACTAATGCAAAAGTACCTCTGAGCTACAAAAACTAACACTCCCTTTTAGCGAGGGAGCTAGTTATGGAACCTCCACTAGAATATGCCTCCAACCCTATCATCTCATCTGTTGTTGTAGTTGCTCCCTCTGAACTAGAAGCCTCTGCTCCCTCTGAACTGGAAGCCACTGATACTACCTACACTAAACTCTAATCTAGAGATCTGTCAATCCAAGACATGCTTCTAGGAGACTCCTCACTACTCTGAGCATCCAACTGTGTCATCTCATACTAGGTGAGTCCTATGAGAGTACTGGAAGAGGCCTGAGTCCCTAGTATCAAATCACTCTTCCGATCAACTTGCTCACTCTCGGACACTGACACAGATTCTGAATCCAAGAATCCACTGGATCCAACCAAAGGGTGTCCTAGCAACCTGTATAACCTCTCATGTTGGACACCAAACAATATTGTTGTGTGAGGAGTAGCTCCCTCTAGATATAGAAACACCAATATACGAAAGAACACAACTCCACATCCATCAACCTCCAAAGATGACACTGAGAGTAAATTTACTGGCAGGTCTGGAAAAAACAACACTTCGACCAAATCCAGAAAACCTCCTGACTCCAGTTGGAATCTCATGCATCTAACCTATTTCACTGCAAGTTTGGTGCTAGCCCCACAACCCACATAAAAGTCTGAGTCTATCTCTGAAAAATTGAGGAACACTGACCTCATTCCCTTCATATGTCGAAATGCACCACTGTCCACAAACCACACTCCAATGTCCCCAAACTCTGCATTACCATTGTTTGAAAGGCCAATTATCATAGAAAATTCCTTCTCGAATTTCTCAGTGAACTCAACAACCTCAACTGATGCTGAAACCTATGGATCTTGCTTCTTCTTCTTGTTGTTCAGACATTGACTAACATAGTGGCCAGTCTTGTGACATGTAAAGCATTTCACTTTGCTCATGTCCTTCTTCTTGTCTTGGATCTTTCCCACAAGAGAAACATTATGCTCGTCTACACCACCCTTTGCTTTTTCCTGATCTCTATTTTGAGAACCCTCCCAGATCTCCTCCTGAGTAAAGTCATCCCATAGTTTGCTCCAATCTAGGAGATTCTCTCCCCCCGCCACACACTTCATGAAAACATCCCACTCTTTAGTGAAGCCCTTTAGGGCTATGCGCACCAACTCTGAGTCTGGAATAATCTCCCCTACAACTGACAACTCATCCTTCACCTGTCTAAGCCAGGTGAGACATGATGTCACACTCTCTCCCTTGGCCATCCTAGTACTGTGGAGCTTGTCCCTTAGGGCCATCTTCCTGTTCTTGTTCTTGTTCTCGTACAAGTTAGTCAGTGTTAAATTCAATTAATAAAGTACCTAGGACAATTGTTTCTCATTACTTAGGTGCCTAGGGGTGAGAAAGTGTCCAATGTGGTCCCTAGTGCATTAATTTCATGAGATGTGAAATTAAATGAGACTTTATGAAAGTGAAATGAAATGGGTGAGTGAAAAGTCATTTCATCTCAACCATTCATCTAATCTATCCTCCACTTTTAGATTAGATGTCTCTTCACCTTCCCTCATGAGGTCGAATTAGGGAAAGGGCGCTCCATTCACTTGGTATTCTTCTTCATGCGATTTGGAGAGAGCAATCAAAGAGAGAGTCAAGCTGAGAAAGAGCTGAGCAGAGTAACAACAAGTTGCAACAAGTGTTACAACAAGTAGCAAAAGTGTTACAGCGAGTAGCAGCAGGGTAACATTGAGTAGCAACAGAGTAACAACGAGTTGCATCAAGGAGAAATCACAACAGCATAGAAAGGCCGTATAGTACATATTTTGGGCAGTTTGTACATCTGTAAATTGGCACAAAAATTGAGATAAAGGACTACAAAATTTTCTGGATGAGGTTGACACAAAAATCGAGGCAGCATACAGTTTGCAATTTCTGTAAATTTATTTCAACAAGTTGGCACACATTTTGAGGTAGGCCGTACAACATTTATTGTTGTGATAGATGTATTGTGTACGTATTTCTGGGCACATAAATCGAGGAGCTATTGGCATAGTTTTCTAGGTTGGGTTTTGGGCACAAAAACTGAGATAAGTTTGTGTATTGAATTGTTGAAGATGATTGCTGTAAGAAATTCTTTCTCAGAGCTCTGAAAATAATAAAAGCCCCTCTTTCACTAGTTTTCCCCTTGTGTGTTTTTCCAGGGTCGAAGTTAGACCAAAAATATCTGAGTATAAATTTTTTGGGTGTGTTTATTTCTAAGTTTTTGCTATAGCAGACTTCATGTGTTTTTTGTTCATGAGCATTTAATTTTCTGCTAACTGATTTGTAGCCTAAATTTGCAATGTGGGTTGGGAATTAAACTATGTGTCTCATTGAGACTTGAAACCAGGTTGGGGTCTGAAATTTCTACAATCAGTGCATCCCACATCTCCTTGGCTATCAACTTCTCATCCAAATGCGGAATCAGGTGGTTTCTCATTCTATCCAATACTATCCTCTGCGCCCTTGCTTCCTTCACCTCATGGAGGTCTAGGGCAATGGGATCTGATGAAGGAATTGTCATTGTATTACTCACAAACACCCACAACTTGTTCTCCCTAAGAACAACTACAATCCTCACCTTCCACTATAGGTATTGCGAGATCCCCTCCAACCTATCCTCATACTTGAGATTATAAGTCATCCTTGTCCAACTGGAAAAGACCCTTAATTTCCCTTCTTTTTCCAAGAAAAACCCCCTGCAAATCACTACCATCAAGTGCCAAACTCTGTCCATTGAACCTCAGAGCCCAATCTCTGATAACATGTTGAAAAATTTTACTAGACAAACACTTAGTCAAAAATCAGATTTCAATCTCCAATAGTCATTTACCAATAAGCAAGTTAACTCAAGAATTCAACTGGAACTATGAGCAGAAATACAAAATGACTAAGATCAGAAAAATATAGTAGCAGAAATAACAATGAACAACAGACAAAATATCACCACATTTGACACTAGATATCTGGGCAATGCCCTTGGAAAAACCCCAAAGGCAGCCAAGGAGAGATTCTTCTTATTGAGCTTGCAGGAAAATATTTCTGAGTTACAACAACAATATTACAACAATAAATGTACAGTTCACCTCGAAAAATGTGCCAACAAAAATAGACCAGACTTTTGCCTCAAAATCTGTGCCAAATTTCAGCTATACGATATCCCTAGCAGCAAAAACACTCTTGGATTTCTATGCAAAGCTACAGTACCAACAATACGGACCTGTACGGATTTACCCATCCATAGATGCACCTTGAAATCTTTGCAAGAGATCATCCTCGATTTATGTGCATTTTCTCTGTTCTACGACCTGCTTTGAAATCTGTATTGTATTGAATATTAAATGCAACTCTGAATCTCCTTGGAATACATGCCAATCCTCTACTTGGGATGTGTGCCAATCCTAATTTGCTTGTACTATTTTTCTTCCATCTCAATCTCTCTTGGAAAGTGTGCCTCTTCACATTGCTCTCAACCTCGCCTTGAAAAGTGCGCCCCATCTCCCTCAAATGTTGCCTTTATCCCCACATCTCTCTAACCCTAGATCTCCAAAGAGATAAACAATTAAAATTATATCTTTCCCTCTTGAGATCAACGATCATGAGTTAATATTCCGTTGAGTTCACTTAAATTACTTAAGTAACCCAAACTTCATAAAGTCACTTTTACCCATTAAATATTAAAAGACCCAACTTAACTTTATAAAATCAAGTCACTAGAGAGAGATATTTGCTCATCACTTCTGCATGTTGGGCACCGCCAATGCAGAAGTACCTATAAGCTACAAAAACTAATATTTTTAAATCAATTCTTAATAGAGATATAGAAAGCTTCAAATAAAGTTTAAAATGTTGAATCACCTTCTTGACTACCAATAATTCGTTGTGGCTAGACAAATAGTTCATCTCTTCTCCATGGAAATATCCTAAAGCGTAGCCATAGACTTCTTCTTTGCCTTCTATTTATTCAAGTAGAACACCTCCCCACACCTGGTTTGAAGCATCAGTCTCAATTAAATACTTTCCTTTTAGGGAGTAACAATGGATGAAGATCTTTGAATTTCTCCGTTATTCTCTTTACAACTTTTGTCATTGCCGCATTCCATGGTGGTAGTTGTTTCTTCAATTTTCTCGATAGGATGAATATATCTAAAGCTTTCCCTTTATAGAATGGCCTTATATAACTTGAGATTCCTAGGAATATCTACAACTAAGTTCTGTCAGATATTACATCTGGAAAATTTTCAAAACTCTCAAGGATATGGTCCTACAAAACAACTTGTCCTTTGGTTATCTTAAAACCAAGAAATTCAATTTCGGTTTTCCCTATCTCCATTTTAGATGCAGACAACACCAAGCCATGTTTGAAAACCAGTTCATAAAATTGTTGTATATGCTTTATACGTTCTTGGAGATTCTTAGAGAAAACTAGGATATCATCTATGTACACAATCAACTGGGAATAATCTTTAAATATATCTTCCATGCTTTTATGGAATTCTCCTCATGCATTCTTGAGGAAAAATGTTACTACCTTCCATTGGTAATGGMCATGGGGTACTACAAAGGATGTTTTTTTCCTATCCTAGGGGATTATACYTGTTATCGCATAGTTTGTAGTTATGGTAAAAGATGGATGGAAGAAAGGCAAACTGGCACAACTGAGACTATCCTACCACTGTCACCTCAATGGGATAACTCTTTCTATTTAGGGAGGTAAGGCCYAGGGGAGACGTCTCTGATGACCTGGGGTTTTGATAAGGMAAAGGCTTAAAAGGATAAGTAATATTTTCCCCCTCACAAGTCACCACCGATCAAAAAGTCCCGGCTAATCAGCCAATAAAGATAAGTAATAACCAAAAAAATGTACCTGCCCAAGAACAAAGCAACAAGAGAACTATACATGTGCAAGGTTACTTGCTGGTTAGTACTTCATATAATCAAAGACTTTCTGATAATAAGCAATCGACCAATAATATTGATGAAGTAAATAAATGTTTATACAATAGCAATGATTACACAATATCACTTCACAATAAATGCTAAAGAAACTTTGCAATGATGAATAGCAATCAATGTAACAATACTAGGAGCAACACTTTAGCCAATCTTTCTATTGCTTCAAAGATATAATAAATGTTGCAATGTATAAAGAGAACTCAAGTAGATGATAGCAGCAATAGGGTTAGTAAGTGTTAGTCTAAGCTAGGGTTAGAAGGATTAGTAGTTGTTCAAGAATGTTTTAAAAGTTGTGTGTGATCAAGGTACTCAATACAAGAAGTCTTAGATCAATGCGTTATTAGGGCAAATGGAGTCAAAGTAGCTGCAAATGTTGAAGGAACGAAATGATAATGATATGGCCAAAGACAAGAGGGTTAAATGTTGAGGTGTTGCTAAGGAAAGGCCTCAACAATGAAACCCTAGGGGAGAAAGGCTCACAAAGGTGTAGAAACCCTAGGCCTTAGTTCTTTCTCCTCCTTCTTTAGCTCATCAACAAGATGAAAACGACTAGATTAAGTGATAATTGCTATGGCCAAGGACAAGAGAGTTTAATGATGAAGTGTTGCTAAGGCAAGGCTTCATCAATCAAACCCTAGGGAAAACGACTCACTAAGGTGTAGAAACCCTAGGCCTTAGTGCGTTTTCTCCTTCCTTGGCTGAAAGACAAGATAAAAAAATGGGTAGGCTAGAAGAATAGAAGTAGAGTGTTGCTATGGCAAGGCTCTATCTAACTTCAGCAAATCAAAATGGCTCTTGTCTTATCTTAGTAGGGACACGAAACAAGGACACCAACATGTGCTTGTCCCCTAGGGTTTAAGCCGCAAATTATAACAACAAAATGCAAGTAAACAATACCATAACCATTCAAATAAGAAGTGTTTTTCAAAAATTCACTTACATCCACCAAGCATTCATGTAGCCAAACCCTAGTTGTAAACCTTCCACCAAGAAATTTCCAAAATAGCCAAGAAAGAGACTCCTTCAACAAGTGCGCATCAATTTTCAGCCAAAAACCCTAAAGTAGGGCGCAAATTTCAGACCTCACCATGTGTGACTGAAAGATGATGTTCAAAATGAGAGTTTTAGCTCTCTACTTATACAATACCAAGTGACCTTAATAAAATTTAGGTCACCAAAAGGCCGACAAGGCCAAAATACAAAATAATATTGTTTTACACTAAAAAGTTGTAATGAAACCCTAATCAAGAAAAAAGTAAGATGTCATGCCCTTTCTAGGGTGACGTTATCCCTTTTTAGGGCATCGTTGGCCTCTTGGAGCAAAAGGTTATCCCTCCTTAGGCTTCTCCAAGCGGCCACACATGCCATAACTGCCTCCCCAAAATGTCCTAAATGTTGGATGACGTCATAGGCATCCTGGGTGACGTCATGGGCCTTCCAAGGCCAACATTCCAGTGGAGAGGGAACAACCCCCCTAGGTAAGGCTCTGCCAGGGTGCCTTTATGGAACGCCCTCCTCTTCTCCGATGCAAACCTCTTTGTCCTATCTCTGCCTCCTGCTGGGGTCTCAGCATCCATATGGTGGGCTCTTCATCCCCATGGAGGTCCGAACTAATCATCTCCCCATGTGTACCTGTCCAATATGGTACCTGTCTACTGGGTATGATCCTACACATCAACAGATACGCCCTCCATGGGCTCATAAGTCACATGGATCATAGAAATGTTAATCACATCCAATCATCAATTTTATTAAACATGTGCATAAAACCCTTTTCACCCAATCAAGTGCTCAAAGACATTATACAAATCTGCAAGGCAAGTTTGGAAGAAGTGACAAGGCATCCTATTGGACTAACGTCCACTAGAAAAGGGATGTTTCCGAAAGAGATCAAATCCAAGTCATGTTAATGGGTGAGGTGGATAAGGGATGTACTGACAAGGGGTGCAGTGATAGAAGGGAAATGCAAGGGCTTACCTGTGGGTGCCTTTGTAGAAGCCTGAAGGTGAGTTGAACTTGTCCTGGATGCAAATGTTTCCAAGCCCATTCATGCCTTTTATTCTTATTTCTTTACTACTTTTTCTTTCAAGAAGCTAATCAAGGGACACTACCCTGGCGTGGTGACTAGTGGTGGCAATGTTACCCACAAGCACTTTCACAGAAATGAGAAGGTTGGCTCGTGATGAGACCCCCTTTCTCTTGGCCATGCAACCAAGAGCCACTACCCTGGTGTGGTAACCAATTGCTAGTAGTGTCATACCGCTAGGTGCCCATGGACCTAATAGGCTAGCTCGTTATGAGACCCCCTATCCTCTGACTAGGTCTTGTTTTATTATTTTTATGGGCCCCTCTTTTTTCTTGCTG
The DNA here is from genome assembly GCA_009831015.1 of Picea engelmannii. Lineage (NCBI taxonomy): Eukaryota > Viridiplantae > Streptophyta > Pinopsida > Pinales > Pinaceae > Picea > Picea engelmannii. Next base: position 79,625 of record ML819880.1, on the reverse strand, counting down.
AGAATCCTTCTACTGCTTTCTCGGGGATCCTTGGGTGAAGCATCTTGAGGTTTTATTTTTAGGCTTTTACCTTCTGGGCCTTTAGCTCCTTCTTCCCACAAGGCAAGGTGCAAACCTTAAATGATTGGCCAACCCAATGCCCAGACCAATGTAATGGGATGGATGAGCGAGAAGCAAGATGGAAAATGGTAAGTATGACGGGAGGGGACAATGCCTCTTCAGAAATCCCCCAGTGGCAAATCAAAACCTATGGGCATAGGCTTACTAGGGCATCCTGTCATTCCCCCCAGACATGGTCAAGAGGATAAGTATAAGATCCAAGCACCCGTTAAAAGCAAAAAGAACTAGATGCACATATTCAAAAGTTTTGAGGATCAGAGTGACACATACCATGATACCCAGACTCATTACCTCATGGAGCAAGAACCATCTTCGATACAGGACCAAGTTGAGGTGATGGATGTTGTTTCTGCTAACAAAGTGGAGGTGCTGAAAGGAAGAAAAGATGGTCCCTCCAGGGCCATGCTCAAGTCGATCTGGCTCTCGGTACTCCATGTCTAGAACCTGTGGGCCTCAAGAAATAATCTCCTTAGTTATCTCTAAAAGTGGGGGATAACAATACCAATTTGATAAAATCTTTCTTCAGATCAAATTTATTGAAAATTATCTTCCCCTTTGAAATATCCCTGATTCGGTTGATCAAGATATTTGCTACTGCTCTGCGGTTCTGGCATGCAGATCTGATACACTAGGGGTTTCTGGATGCATTTTAACTGATTGATAGAGGTGTTCTTTGGTTATAGTGTTTGCATGTTGGTTATTATGGTTGCATGTCATTTATTATAAGTGCATGTTGCATCATGAGGGTTTAACAATCATAAAAATATGCATGCAATAGTGTAGAATGTCAATGGTTCAATATTATGAATAATAATAGTGCATGCATGGGAATACAAATCGCCTACTGAAATATAGAGACTAGACGTCAGTCAGATCTCATGGATCTGTACTGGAATACAATCAAATAACAAAA
>ML819880.1:63911-78492 GCA_009831015.1 Picea engelmannii | reverse complement strand
CAAAACCTACACACATAGTCTTACTAGGGCACCCTGTCAAACCCCCCAGACATGGTCAAGTGGGCAAGTGTAAGATCCAAGCATTTGTTAGAAACAAAAAGAATCAGATGCACATATTCAAGGGTTTTGATGATCAAAGTGACACATACCATGATACCTCGACTAATTACCTCATGGAGAAAGAACCATCTCTGACACAAGACCAAGTTGATGGTGATGGATCCTGCTGCTGCTGACAAGATAAAGGTGCTGCAAGAAAGAAAAGGTGGGCCCTACCGGGCCATGCTCAAGTCAATCCAGCTCTCGGTACTCCATGTCTAGGACCTGTGGGCCTCAAGACATGATCTCCTAGTTATCCCTAAAAGTGGGGATAACACAACCCAGGTGTGATTATTCTGATATGCATCTATTTGTTATGACATTATTTTTGTTGCATGTTGTAGCTATGACCATCATACTAACATCTCCTCTAGGAGAAACTTTTTGTGTTTGTTCCAGGTTACCATGGTTGAATGATTGATCGCAACGCTAGAAGAATGTTAATCTTATTATGTATTGTATTTCTTACTTTTGATCTTTGTTTCAGACATGTCACAAGTGAAATCTCTAAAGGAGCTACTATGATGATTGTTTGTATTATTGTCTTATCTATCAAAAGAGTATTATTCTTGCTTGTTGTTTTGTTGACATTGTCTCAGGTCACATATGATAACCTCAAGGAATCTATAGTGAAGGTTGCAGAAGGAAACATATTAGATGAGACATGAAGCAGACTATGTACATGACCATATACACTCATGTATCGAAGAAGATGAAGAAGAAGCTATCTTTTGAGATTCAAAGTATCTCATATGAAGAGTGATTGTAAGGAGAAAAAGGCTCCAAAGATGACCAAACATTAGAACAAGAAATCACAACAAAATTGTTCAAAGGTTAATGAAGCCACCCTGACAGGAAGAAGAACACGTTTGAAGCCTGACTCAGTATTTCATATTTAGACTTGGTATTCAACACCAAGTATACCCTGTAAGAGATGATGAAGTCCTTATAGACTCAAGAGAAATCGAGAGTAAGTCTGATATCATAAAGGATCAGATGGAGAGACAACTTCTAGGACTGGGAGACAGATGTCGTGAGAATACTAGATCGTAGCTTCAGAAACTTCTAGGAGATATGAAATCTCCTGGGAAGATTCCCTTGTTTCAGTAACAGAGAAGGAAGCCAGTCAAAAAGACTAAGATATGGATTCTTCCGTGTGACTAGAAGAGAAGTCAGTATTGACTTCCAAGATTGATCTATACAGATCAAGCATGTTGCAGATGTACAAATCTTGATGTGTGTCCAAAGGGTTCTCCCAGCAAAAGGGAAAAGACTATGACGAGACACTTATTGAAGAAATAGTTCCAGTATTTATGAAGACAACCAGAACAACCATGATTCATATATAGTATGAGATGCAGGGGGATCAATCCCCATATTGAGTGGCAGTTGGTGCATTACATTTGTTGGGTCATGGAGACATGACTACAATAAAAGATAGCGTTACCTCCATGAAAGAAGTAGAGCTATCTTCAGTATTAGTTATTGAGCCACTCTCAGTTTCAGATGAAGTTGTTGCCGTGATAGAATAAGAGGAGTTACTCATAGATTTCAGTAGCCACAGTGAGGATGAATCAATCATTCTCAACCTCAGAGCAGCTGCAGATGCAGAGTCCCATTTCTAGAAGGAATTGTTGCAGAAAGAGTAGAGAACATACTCCCAGACAGAGAGGCAGATAGTACTTTGCAGAAAGCATATAGAGCTAGCACAAAATTGTGCAAGTTGAGTGGAGGCTGAGCAAGTCTGCCAGATCGGTACAAAGTGACGATTTGACTTGAGGATAAAGTCATAAAGACCCATGTCTTCCAATTGAAGGAAACTTTGTTGAAGCAAGCTCCTAGAGCTTGGTATGGAAGAATTGACAGTTTCCTGACGAGCTTAAGCTTTACCAAGAGTAAAGTTGATTCTAACCTTTATCTCAAGGTTATGAATGATGAGATAGTGATGTTACTACTATATGTGGATGAATTATTCTTGATAAAATGAAGAAAATCTCATCACAGATTGCAGAAGAAGCTCGCTACAGAGTTTGATGGAAGACCTAAATGCATTACCTCTTAGGTATTGAAGTTTGGAAGAGCACAGAGAAGATCTTCCTTAACCAAGGGAAGTATGCAGTTGAAACCCTGAAGAGATTTGATATGTTGGAGTGCAAGTCCATGAATACACTCATGGAAACGAAGTTGAATCTTCTGGTCAACACTTCATCATAATTGATTGATGCCACACTATATAGACAGATCATTGGATCACTGATGTATCTAACGAACACCAAACCAGATATTTGTTTTGTCGTGAACACTTTGAGTCAGTTTCTGGTAGAACCCAAACATGTTCACCTAGTTGTTGCAAGACATATGATGAGGTACCTTAAGAGTACATTAGATTATGGTCTTAGTTATGATGGAGATCATGATTTCACACTGAGTGGTTACACTGATTCAGATTAGGCTGGAAGTGTCTCTGATAGGAAGAGAACTTCAGGATGTTGTTTCAGTTTTGGATCAGCCATGATCTCATGGTAGAGTAGTAAGCAATCAAGCATTTCTCTTAGCACAACAGAAGAAGAATACATTGTTGCATGTTCCTCCAGTTGTGAATCCATATGGCTTCAGATGTTGTTGACTGATCTATTTGATATGGAGATGGAAGCCACCGTGATTCTATGTGATAACCGAGTTAAATGATGGAGAACCATTTGTTCTATGATGAGTCTAAGCACATAGATATCCAATATCACTTCACCCATGATATGAAGCAGAGAGGAGCTATAAAACTCCAATATGTTGACACAAATGAACAGGTTGGTACTCCAACGCAAGATGATATGTTACCCCAGCACAGGTTGGTACTCTAACGTAGGCTGGTATGCTGCTCCAGCACATGTTGGTATGCTACTCCAGCACAGGCTTGTATATTACCCCAGTGCAAGTTGGTACGCTACTCCAACAAAGGCTGGTACGCTAACCCAGTGAAAATGTTGATGATATTGTGTAGTCTGAAAGGACCTCCCTCAAAAGGGGGAGTAGTGTGATGATGTGATTCCATATTAATTGTTGTGTGGTGATTCCAACTTAATTGTTGTGTAGTGATTCCATCTTAATTGTTGTGTGGTGTTTCCATCGTAATTGTTGTGTGGTGTTTCCAGCTTAATTGTTGTGTCGTGATTCCAACTTAATTGTTGTGTGGTGATTCCAACTTAATTGTTGTGTGGTGTTTCCAGCTTAATTGTTGTGTGGTGATTCCAACTTAATTGTTGTGTAGTGATTCCATCTTAATTGTTGTGCAGTGATTCCAGCTTAATTGTTGTGTGGTGTTTCCATCTTAATTGTTGTGTGGTGTTTCCAGCTTAATTGTTGTGATGATGTGCCAACTTAATTGCTGTGATGATGTTCCAGCTTAATTGTTGTGATGAGGTGCCAACCTCGTGCTGTGATGATGTTCCATCCTTGTGCTATGATGTTGTGTTTCCAATCTCGACTCTCGTACTGTGATGCTAGCTTCGTGTTGTGATTCCAACTTCATACTGAAGACTCTTAGCCTAGTGCTGATGTTGATGATGCTTCAGCCTTTGTACTGTGTTGTTGTTGTTATTGATGATGATGTATTAGTGTTATACTAATCCATGTTGATGTAGATGTTGATGATGCCACAACAGCTTCTTGCCGAAGATGATGTTGATGTTTCCACTTCAGCGTCTTGCTGAAGATGATGTTGATGATGCCACTTCAGCTTCTTGCTGAAGATGATGTTGATGATTCCACTTTAGCTTCTTGTTGAAGATGATGTTGATGATGCCACTTTAGCTTCTTGCTAAATATGATGATGATGATGCTATTTCATATTTAATGCTGAAGATGATGATGATGATGTTATTTCATCTTTAATGCTGAAGATGATGATGATAATGTTATTTCAACTTTAATTCTGAAGATGATGATGTTACTTTAGCCTCAAGCTAAAGAAGATGATGTTACTTTAGCCTCATGCTAAAGAAGATGATGATTTTACTTTAGCCTCATGCAAAAGAAGATGATGATGCTACTCTAGCTCCATGTTGTGAACGATGATGATGAGAAAAACTTCCGATGATTTATAGATATGCCAGTCAGTGTTCCAAGATGTTGTTGATGATGTTGCCCTCTCTCTCGCCTGATGCTGTTGTAGAATACCCTTCTTGTTAAGGGGGAGTGTTGAAATAATGTAACTGCAAAGAGTATTCTATTTATTATTGATGTATTATTCATTAGATTAATCCCCTTTTGTGGATTAATCATGTCGGGTATTGTAAATGACCAAATCCCCTATTGCGGATTGGTCAAACCCTAATTGTAATATGCTAAATGAGAAATCGGCCCCCAAAATATATTAAAGTGGTTATAACCACCCAGATTGAGAAGTCAGCCCTGCCAGTGAAAAGACACCTCAATTCAGCATATGCCAGATTGTATAAATAAAGGAGGTCAGTGCCTCATTTTCACATACACTCACTTGTTCATCAAAGCGCAAGTTTGGAGCTGCAGTTGGAGAAGAAGAGAGAGAGAGAGAGGCACACTTCTTGGGAGAGGACTTTCTGTATTTGTTTGAGTTATCTCTTGGAATTATATTGGCTATCTATATTAAGGAAGTTTTTGTTGGGTTTTCTCCCCCATGAGGGTTTCCCAGGATAAATGATGTGTCTCTTGTGATTGTGTATTTCTCAGTGATCCTATCTATGTTATTGTTATCTAGTGAAATGAAAATAACTCTAATAATAGCTTAAAACTTAACATATTGGACTTCTTCCAATGGCTAAAAGACAACAATCACTCAAGACCCAACAAGATAGTGCCTCCAAAGGATGCACAACTTCTTGAGGAATCACACCACAAAGATAGGAACAACAATTAAATGAAATGATTGAAAAGGAAATGTTCCCAAAACACAGATATAACCACTTAGACAATTAATCTATGATTGATAAAGATAACTTGCATGTAAATGAAAATATGAAATAAATGTGCTTGCAAGTGAAAATGTGGATCACCAATGATAAGTTGAATATATTTCCCAAATTGCGGATTAAGGATTGATTAAAGATTTATTAAATGAAAACTCAATCCTAACTAAGTGTCAACCCAATACTTCCCCGCTTTTACCAAGTAACTGATGGGTGCTCAAGAAGTATGGCAATGAGGCCTACCCTAGCTCCACAGGTCAGCCTAAGGAAAAGAGTACTCCTACAAAAGGACGTTGAGCGCAACGAGACCGTCCCCAACCTATCACCTTTCAGTTGCTTCCTCTAATCCCCATTTTAAATGGCTAAGATGGGCCAATAAAGGTGTCCTATTAAGTCTAATGAATTGTGAGGCCTATGTACTAAGTGTTTTTAAGTGTTTGAGTGTATTATTATGAGTTTTACTTGCCCGAAAATGTGCCAAATGGGCCCAAAACCGAAATGTAAAAAGGTGAAAAGTGAAGCTCTTAGATTATTAAGCTATTGCATGTGAAGCATATAAGAACTTGAAATAACTTGCGGAAATAAAATAATTATTTTACACCATTAAGATACCCATGTTTGCTTGCATGTGAAAGATAAATGCCTTAAGAACAATTGCATGCAAGTAAAGAAAGATAAAAGAAAAAGATTAAATCTTATGCCTCCAAGGGCCTAAACTAGCATTTAGTTATGTGTGAGATCTAATATAGATGATTTTAACCATGAGCATGCATATTAGACATCCACAACTAAGCTAGCTAGTTAGAAAATAAAAACTGGAAAGAAAACAAAAGCAAACTGGAAATGAGAAGGCAAGCCACTTGGGGACCCCCTTTGGGCTTGCTTACAATACTTAGATATATGGAGAAAAGAAAGGGTTTTGATACTACCTCAAAAGGGGGGCCTTTGGGAATGTGTTGTGATTGAAAACGGGCAGCATGCACCCTTGACCTGGCGAAAACCTGCAAAAATAAGCAAGCTATTGCTTGCTGAAAATGCTGCAACACACTCACAAAATGTTAAGAATTTTTTTGTTTTGCAACAGAAACTTTCCACATATAAAAACCAGAAAATTAAAGTATTGAAATGACTTGTCTAAGAGCGTTAGCAACTAAAATCTGAATATAATAAGAACAGAAAGATAAATGGAAAAGCTTATGAAGTTTTAGTAAGTGATGAGGGTAGATCCTTGCTCGAATCTATCCCAACAGCGCTCTTTGAGATAACTTGCAAACTTCAAATAAAATGTGAGAAAAGAGTAGATATGGATTGCATGCACTAATAACACAACAAAGTTAGTATCATTAGTAAATACAAGGCATATAGGCCAGCAACTACACTATTGCTAAACCTAGCTAAGTAAACAAAATTTACCCAAGCAAAACTACTCTATGCTTCACAATAATATTTAAAGAACAGAACAAGATCACCTCACAATAAAATGGAGCATCCAGAAAAAGTTTCGTACTCAACGATTCCTCCAAATCCTTTCTTTATTACCAATGGAAGAGGTTGTGGCAACAAAGTTACTCCAATCTCTTCAAGAACAAACAAAATGGAAGCAAGATGAACAATAATGAGAGAGAGAGACAGTAAGAAAATGGTAGCATAACAATACTCAAAAGAATGGCGGGGAAAGAGTGAGGGAGAGGCTTTATTTATAGTTTGAGAGGCAAAGAGACCCCTCTTGGATCTTTGCCAAATGTCAAAAATCCAAGCCAAGATGAGCTCCAAGGAAGGAGTGTGCATGGCTTTTAGGTTTTGATAAGAATAGAAGGTGGTAATGTGTGGGAGTGTGTGGAACACACTCCAAGGGGAATAGGGAATTTGCATGGGTGAATAGAGGGGGCCCATGCCTATCTTTAAACAATTTTCCACTTTATTTCAAGACGTTTCCACTTTATTGCCAGAGGAGGGGCGCAAATCCCCATGAGGGTGTGGGATTTTTGAGTGGAGTGTGTGAGAGTGTGCGGGACACACTCTATGGTGACATGGGAGGTCTAGGAGGGGCACACCTCATGAGGGAGGGGCCTATGACTCACTTTAAATCGAGTTACTAACTCTCACGTGGGAGGGGGGTGCAAATCCCAAGAGGGGCATGAGCCTTTAAGTGAGAGTGTGAGTTAGGGGGTGAATTAAACGTTGGGAAAGGAGTTGGGTAGGTTAGGATATGTCTCTCTCATCATTATTCACCTTACTTTACTCCATTTACTCAATTATTACAAAATTGACATTTTTCCTATGTCACGGGTTAGCAATTAAAACTACTTTTATTCTGACTAAGACTCCTTGTGGACTAACACCTAGCAAAAGTTGTCTGACTGAGCTGAAACTTGGTCCAAGGGTGTAGGGGGTGTAATTATATTTCTTTTGAGCACAAATACCCCTATCAAAATCCCAAGGACCTAGTTTTTACAATATTTATAAAAAATTAATTAATTAATTAATTAAATTCCCAACCTTAGGAAATTTTAATTAATTATAAAAACCTATCTAGACTCTACGAAATTTCGAGAAACGTTTTGAGCTGTCTTACATGGTCATTTACATCATTCCTAAACACTAGCTACCAGAGGGTGACTTCATTAGAATTCCTTTCACCACTTTGGAGGATTTATTAATAGTGGGAGTGAAAAACTCAAGGGAAATTAATAAGGCTGGTTAGGAAAAATTAATAACCTGAGGATAAAAACACTCAGTGAAAGGAACTCTCCTAATGAATAAATCATAAGGTAACTGACCTAACTATGATCCATGCAGGCCTATTACATTATTATCCCATGTAGGGGAGAGGAAATTCCATTTACAAAATGCGTGTTGAAGGAAAAAATTTCCCTGTAGAACCAAAAAGTCTCTGACTTGTTAGCATCTTCTGATGATGCATATATTCATGGTACATGGAGTTTACCCCCTAGTTGAATAGGTGGTCAACGTCTAGCTCCACATGGGGACATGTGTTTGATCTTCACACTTGGGAAGGAGAGCATACGAGAATCCAACATCTACACAAAAAGTGCTCACCAGTACCCAACATAAATATACATATATGACAAATGAAATTCTATAAACAATAATTACATAAATAAATAACCATTATACAACATCTATAATTACAAAATGAAACTAAGATACATAAATAAATCTAAGTACGTATCAACATAATGAATGAAATAATACAAAACTGAAATACAAGTGAGCAGGACTTAGCTCATGTTTGAAAGTGTGTATAAGGACGGCAACAGGCCCAACTCATAGTATTGAACATAGATGATCTACATAGGGATGTATTAAAGTTGGCACAATCAACCAAACAAGGAAAAGAAGAAATTCAAGAGATAGATAAAAAAATAGAAGTAGTTAGCTATGTTTTGATTGATAGTACCACTATGAAAGATCCCTTGAATAAGATTGATGCTAGGCTACATTTAATGGATAGAATGTTTGCAAAAATCCATGAAATCCAAAAAACAGTTAAAAAGCCTAACAAGAATCTTGTAGTGTTCAGTGTACTCAGACAAGGATTAACAAAAGAAAAAGATGGACAAACGACGCATAAGAAAAACAAATCCTTAGACTTGTTTGTTGCATATGATGCTTGACCTTAGTGGAATTTCAAGTATCCATATGGCCTTTTGGAACACATCCAAGAGGAAATTAATGATATGAAAAAAATGGCCCAAATCCCTCAAGCAATAAGACAAGACAAGATGCTTACAAGTATTAAGCATCAAGCAAGAACCAGATGGAGACACCATTATGTCTTCATCTTCCTCAGCACAAATCATAGGAGCCAATATTTCATCCATAGGAATCAATGGACTAAACAAAGTAGTCAATGCAATTCATGAGCATCCAATTATAAACTTAGGATGTGAAACCCAAGAAGAGAAAAAATATTCTTTCAACTTCTAGGAAATTTTATTTTAGCAAAAAATGCCTCAGGTGATACAATGACTCCCAGAAATCTAGCAGGAATTCTAGTTGCAGGTTTCACCGGTATTCTGTGGGACTAGTGGAAATAGCTTCCTCGGACTACCAAAGATGAAATGCTTGCTTCACCCACTCCAGATAATGATATTTTGAAAGCACTAGCTAATCAATTTTATGCTTCTGAAGTTGGTCTAGATGTTGATCATTTGGCTTCTTTGTTCATGACTTGGAGGCTAGGAAATCTGGCCTTGCACAAGGATTATTTCTGTTATATGCAAAATTTATTCATTCAATCTGAAAATATGAACAATCCTGCTTACATCAAATATTACATAAGAAGTTTTCCAAGCACTCTAATAGATGCAATAGAGAAATGTTTTAAAGATAAAAATATCAACCTTGAAGGGATATCTCTCGCCATGGTAGATAGGCATATCTGTTAAGGTTTAAGCTATTATTAGGTTTCTTTTCATTTCACTAGATAATAATATCATAGATAGGATCACTGAGAAATACACAATCACAAGAGACACATCATTTATCCTGGGAAACCCTCATGGGGGAGAAAACCCAACAAAAACTTCCTTAATATAGATAGCCAATACAATGCCAAGAGATAACTCAAACAAATACAGAAAGTCCTCTCCCAAGAATGTGCCTCTCTCTCTCTCTCTCTCTCTCTTCTTATCCAACTGCAGCTCCAAACTTGCACTCTGATGAACAAGTGAGTGTGTGAACAAATGAGGCGCTAGCCTCTCTTATTTATACAATCTGGCAGGCACTGAACTGAGGTGTCTTTTCATTGGTAGGGCCAACTTCTCAATCTGGGTGGTTATAACCACTTTAATATATTCTGGGGTCGACTTCTCATTTAACCTATTACAATTAGGGTTTGACCAATCTGCAAAAGGGGATTTGGTCATTTACAATACCTGAAATGATTAATCCACAAAAGGGGATTAATCTAATGAATAATACATCAATAATAAATAGAATACTCTTTCCAGTTACAATATTTCAACACTCCCCCTTAACAACAAGGGTATTCTACAACAACATCAGACAAGAGAGAGGGAAACATCATCAACAACATCTTGGAACACTGACTGACATATCTATAAATCATTGGAAGTTTTTTCTCATCATCATCGTTCAGAGCATGGAGTTGGACTAGCATCATCATCTTCTTTAGAAAGTAATATCATCATCTTATTTAGCATGAGGCTAAAGTAACATCATCATCTTCAGCATTAAAGATGAAATAACATCATCATCATCATCTCCAGCATTAAATCTGAAATAACATCATCATCATCATCTTCAGCAAGAAGCTGAAGTGGCATCATCAACATCTGCATCAACATGGATTAGTATAACACTAATACATCATCATCAATAACAACAACAACACAACACAAAGGATGGAGTATCATCACCATCAACACTAGGCTGAGAGTCTTCAACACGAGGCTGGCATCACAGCATGAAGCTGGCTACATGATATCATCAACACGAAGCTAGCATCACAGTACGAGACTGGCAACACAACATCATCAGCACGAAGCTGGCATCACAACACGAGGCTGGCAACACATCATCATCAACAAGAAGCCGGCATCACAACATGAGGCTGGAAACACATCAACACAACAATTTAGATGGCACATCACCACATTAATTAAGTTGGCACATCATCACAGCAATTAAGCTGGCACATCATCACATCAATTAAGTTGGCACATCATCACAACAATTAAGATGGCATATCATCACAACAATTAAGTTGGAATCACAACACAACAATTAAGCTCGAAACACCACACAACAATTAAGCTGGAATCACAACACAACAATTAAGCTGGCAACACCACACAAAAATTAAGCTAGAACCACAACACAACAATTAATCTAGCAACACCACACAACAATTAAGCTGGAATCACAACACAACAATTAAGCTAGCAAAACCACACAACAATTAAGCTAGAATCACAACACAACAATTAAGCTGGCAACACCACACAACAATTAAGCTGGAATCACAACACTAGGTTGGAAACATCAACACAACACTACTCCCCCTTTCGAGGGAGGTCCCTTCAGACTATACCAAGCTTATCTCGAAAGTGCTCAAACTTTACACGAGATAGAGGTTTGGTCAACACATCAACAACCTGTTTATCCGTGCTAACATATTGGAGCTTTATGGATCCTCTCTGCACCATGTCATGGATGTAATGATATCAGATATCTATGTGTTTTGACTTGTCATGAATTATAGGATTCTATGTCATCTTTATGCAGCTCTGGTTATCACATAGGATTGTGGATGCTTCCATCTCTAGGTCGAATAGACCTGTCAACAACTTTCGAAGCCATATGGCTTCAAAACTGGTAGAACACGCAATAATGTATTCCTCTTCTCCCATGCTTGGAGCAATGCTGAATTGCTTCCTACTCTGCCATGAGATCATGGCTGACCCCCGAAGTGCTCTTCCTGTCAGAGACACCCTGATACGACTGATACTTCAAGGGTGATTGCAATTGGTACTACGACTGATACTTCAACTAATACTGCAATTGCAATTGATCCCGCAACTAATTCTGAGACTGCAACTGCAACTGCAACTTAGGGTTTTATGAGGAAACCCTAATTTTTCAAACTTCAATTTTTGAAATTATGATCCAGGGGATAGATGCGCTGAGCTGAGGTGAGTAAGTTGGTGCAGTCAGATTTCTAAAAATCCAAATTTTACCCCCTCAAACTTGATCTACGGATTTCTGGACTGGTGCTTTTGGTTTTCTGGAACTTTTGGTACTCTGGTACTTCTGGTACTTTGTGAAAAATAGGGTTTCACTTTCTGGGAGATCTATCCACTGAAAAGGTGTGATGAAGGTGCCAAAGAATTCCTTGGGTTGGGGCGCACTTTTCTATATGGTTTTGAGGTTGAAACTCTTCTTCAATAAAAGCCCTAATTTTCATGTACGACAACAATGACGTTTTTCTTCTTCTTGTGAAAGATGCTCTCTTCAACTTAGCTCTGATACCATGTTAAGGTTTAAGATATTATGAGGTTTCTTTTCATTTCACTAGATAAAAATAGCATAGATAGGATCACTGAGAAATAGACAATCACAAGAGACACATCATTTATCCTGGAAAATCCTCATGGGGGAGAAAACCTAGAAAAAACTTCCTTAATATAGATAGCCAATACAATGCCAAGAGATAAGTCAAACAAATATAGAAAGTCCTCTCCCAAGAATGCGCCTCTCTCTCTCTCTCTCTCTCTCTCTCTCTCTCTCTCTCTCTCTCTCTCTCTCCAATTGCAGCTCCAAACCTACGTTGCGATGAACAAGTGAGTGTGTGAACAAATGAAGCGGTAGCCTCTCTTTTTTATACAATCTGGCAAGCGCCAAACTGAGGTGTCTTTTCACTGGCAGGGCCAACTTCTCAATCTAGGTGGTTATAACCACTTTAATATATTATGGGGCCGACTTCTCATTTAACCTATTACAATTAGGGTTTGACCAATCCACAAAAGGGGATTTGGTCATTTACAATACCCGATATGATTAATCCACAAAAGGGGATTAATCTAATGAATAATACATCAACAATAAATAGAATACTCTTTGCAGTTACAATATTTCAACAACATCAAGACAATTATTCAGGAACATTATCTAGAAAAAGAGTGAGCAAAGACTTCAAACGATTTGAACATATGTTCACACCCTCACTATGAAGATATGTTGGTGAGATTCCAAAATGGGGTTATGGTGCTCACAATAGAGTACATCAGTGCATCTGTTCTTCCAAGTGCCATTGTGAAAGATGTAGTTCTAAAAAGAAGAAATATTACACCTTCAAGTCCATATGGGAACCAGATCATCTGTTCCGCAACACCAGAAAATCAAGGTATAAGCATTCTAAATTTCCTTATCTCAAAAGAAGAAAGTTTCATTTAAAGAATATTATTTGTTATAATTGTCAAAAACCTGGTCATTGGGATAGTAAATGCCCCAATAAATAGAAGAAACCTTATCTTTCTGCACTTTTTGCAAAAGATCTCAAACCAGAGTGGTGGGATCTCTTTTTATTCTCCCCCATAGAACAACCTAGAGGAGAAATTCATTTTCTAGATCCTGATGATTTTTTTTTGAAGATGGTGAATCTTATTCCCCTATTGAATTTAGTGATTCTGAATTTGATTCAGCTCCACTAAATTGGAGGGTGAGAATATACCATCATTTGAATTTTGTATGTTTACATCTGAGAAAGATCCAGAGAAAAGGATAGTTGAAATTGCACAACCATTAAAATAAATTCCTACTTGGAAATATGTACAAAGACAAAATCTGGTAACAGAAAAGGAAGAATTGCTTACTCATACTGTTAAGCCAAGGTCAAAAAAAGAACAGCAGAAACTTGCTTCTTCTCCATACAAAGTAAGTCCAAGGTATTAATCTCCGCTTGAAGTGTATAAAGAACATCCTAGCAACCATGAAGATAGACAACAATTTAGAATAGACAAGGAGACAATGTTGTTACTACAAATCAAATAACAAAAGGTCATAATTAAATCATCATTGGAAAAGATCAAATAATTAAAATGGATTCTAGAAACCATAAGGGAATAAAAAGATAATTCTTTAGATGAAGAGATGAGCATATTGTATGAAGAATCAGAATAAGAATCTCAACAAAGCCGAACGCATCAGCAAGAATCTGAAGAAGAAGAACAAAAATATCAGGGAGAACAAGTACCAGACGCTTCCATTCTCAGGTAACAAGTTTTACATTAAAAAAATTGGTTCTGTCCCCCTGAATACTCCTTATGAAATTGATTTTCTTGTAGATTTAGGTTGCCAGTTAAGTTTGGTTAGAAAGAATGTTATCCCCTCTTACTACTGGAAGACACTACATATACAGGCAAATCCATAGATGATACATCTGTATAAATTTTTGGGGAATCAAAATAATTCCCTCTCTTTGTAAATAAGACTTCATTTTATCGTACATTTCATGGTGTAGATAGGATTAAGGATGACTGCATTATTATGATCTGATTTTCTAGATTTGATGGATCCATCTGTAAATAAAAAAGAGAAAAACAAGTGTATTTCATCTCAGAGGAGAAAAGATAGAAATACCTTTGTATCATCAGGGAAGATGCAAGAGTAAAGAAAACGAAAAAATAATAATGGAACCTATGCAGAAATAGGCCCATGCAAAAGAATTAAACAAAATGGAACGAAGCATTTTATATGTGCAGATGCATGCACATGTTCTAGATCCTATTAGAGAGACGTTTTTGAAAAAATGCACTTCAGAGTCCACGAATGCCTTCTGGCATGGAGAGGAGTATTTTGTGTCACTACCTTATGATCCACTAGTTAAGGTTACACCTCAGAAAGTTTCAGCAACCTTGATGAGTATATCAGAGATTCAAACGTGTCAAGAAGAAATCCAAGATTTATTGCAAAAGGGCCTGATAGAACCATCAAATATTTATTGGGCATGTAAAGGTTTCTATGTGAACAAGCACTCAGAGAAAAAAAGAGGAAAT
>ML819880.1:43006-53436 GCA_009831015.1 Picea engelmannii | reverse complement strand
GCGCCCTACTTTAGGGTTTTTGGCTGAAAATTGATGCGCACTTGTTGAAGGAGTCTCTTTCTTGGCTATTTTGGAAATTTCTTGGTGGAAGGTTTACAACTAGGGTTTGGCTACATGAATGCTTGGTGGATGTAAGTGAATTTTTGAAAAACACTTCTTATTTGAATGGTTATGGTATTGTTTACTTGCATTTTGTTGTTATAATTTGCGGCTTAAACCCTAGGGGACAAGCACATGTTGGTGTCCTTGTTTCGTGTCCCTACTAAGATAAGACAAGAGCCATTTTGATTTGCTGAAGTTAGATAGAGCCTTGCCATAGCAACACTCTACTTCTATTCTTCTAGCCTACCCATTTTTTTATCTTGTCTTTCAGCCAAGGAAGGAGAAAACGCACTAAGGCCTAGGGTTTCTACACCTTAGTGAGTCGTTTTCCCTAGGGTTTGATTGATGAAGCCTTGCCTTAGCAACACTTCATCATTAAACTCTCTTGTCCTTGGCCATAGCAATTATCACTTAATCTAGTCGTTTTCATCTTGTTGATGAGCTAAAGAAGGAGGAGAAAGAACTAAGGCCTAGGGTTTCTACACCTTTGTGAGCCTTTCTCCCCTAGGGTTTCATTGTTGAGGCCTTTCCTTAGCAACACCTCAACATTTAACCCTCTTGTCTTTGGCCATATCATTATCATTTCGTTCCTTCAACATTTGCAGCTACTTTGACTCCATTTGCCCTAATAACGCATTGATCTAAGACTTCTTGTATTGAGTACCTTGATCACACACAACTTTTAAAACATTCTTGAACAACTACTAATCCTTCTAACCCTAGCTTAGACTAACACTTACTAACCCTATTGCTGCTATCATCTACTTGAGTTCTCTTTATACATTGCAACATTTATTATATCTTTGAAGCAATAGAAAGATTGGCTAAAGTGTTGCTCCTAGTATTGTTACATTGATTGCTATTCATCATTGCAAAGTTTCTTTAGCATTTATTGTGAAGTGATATTGTGTAATCATTGCTATTGTATAAACATTTATTTACTTCATCAATATTATTGGTCGATTGCTTATTATCAGAAAGTCTTTGATTATATGAAGTACTAACCAGCAAGTAACCTTGCACATGTATAGTTCTCTTGTTGCTTTGTTCTTGGGCAGGTACATTTTTTTGGTTATTACTTATCTTTATTGGCTGATTAGCCGGGACTTTTTGATCGGTGGTGACTTGTGAGGGGGAAAATATTACTTATCCTTTTAAGCCTTTTCCTTATCAAAACCCCAGGTCATCAGAGACGTCTCCCCTGGGCCTTACCTCCCTAAATAGAAAGAGTTATCCCATTGAGGTGACAGTGGTAGGATAGTCTCAGTTGTGCCAGTTTGCCTTTCTTCCATCCATCTTTTACCATAACTACAAACTATGCGATAACAGGTATAATCCCCTAGGATAGGAAAAAAACATCCTTTGTAGTACCCCATGTCCATTACCAATGGAAGGTAGTAACATTTTTCCTCAAGAATGCATGAGGAGAATTCCATAAAAGCATGGAAGATATATTTAAAGATTATTCCCAGTTGATTGTGTACATAGATGATATCCTAGTTTTCTCTAAGAATCTCCAAGAACGTATAAAGCATATACAACAATTTTATGAACTGGTTTTCAAACATGGCTTGGTGTTGTCTGCATCTAAAATGGAGATAGGGAAAACCGAAATTGAATTTCTTGGTTTTAAGATAACCAAAGGACAAGTTGTTTTGTAGGACCATATCCTTGAGAGTTTTGAAAATTTTCCAGATGTAATATCTGACAGAACTTAGTTGTAGATATTCCTAGGAATCTCAAGTTATATAAGGCCATTCTATAAAGGGAAAGCTTTAGATATATTCATCCTATCGAGAAAATTGAAGAAACAACTACCACCATGGAATGCGGCAATGACAAAAGTTGTAAAGAGAATAACGGAGAAATTCAAAGATCTTCATCCATTGTTACTCCCTAAAAGGAAAGTATTTAATTGAGACTGATGCTTCAAACCAGGTGTGGGGAGGTGTTCTACTTGAATAAATAGAAGGCAAAGAAGAAGTCTATGGCTACGCTTTAGGATATTTCCATGGAGAAGAGATGAACTATTTGTCTAGCCACAACGAATTATTGGTAGTCAAGAAGGTGATTCAACATTTTAAACTTTATTTGAAGCTTTCTATATCTCTATTAAGAATTGATTTAAAAATATTAGTTTTTGTAGCTTATAGGTACTTCTGCATTGGCGGTGCCCAACATGCAGAAGTGATGAGCAAATATCTCTCTCTAGTGACTTGATTTTATAAAGTTAAGTTGGGTCTTTTAATATTTAATGGGTAAAAGTGACTTTATGAAGTTTGGGTTACTTAAGTAATTTAAGTGAACTCAACGGAATATTAACTCATGATCGTTGATCTCAAGAGGGAAAGATATAATTTTAATTGTTTATCTCTTTGGAGATCTAGGGTTAGAGAGATGTGGGGATAAAGGCAACATTTGAGGGAGATGGGGCGCACTTTTCAAGGCGAGGTTGAGAGCAATGTGAAGAGGCACACTTTCCAAGAGAGATTGAGATGGAAGAAAAATAGTACAAGCAAATTAGGATTGGCACACATCCCAAGTAGAGGATTGGCATGTATTCCAAGGAGATTCAGAGTTGCATTTAATATTCAATACAATACAGATTTCAAAGCAGGTCGTAGAACAGAGAAAATGCACATAAATCGAGGATGATCTCTTGCAAAGATTTCAAGGTGCATCTATGGATGGGTAAATCCGTACAGGTCCGTATTGTTGGTACTGTAGCTTTGCATAGAAATCCAAGAGTGTTTTTGCTGCTAGGGATATCGTATAGCTGAAATTTGGCACAGATTTTGAGGCAAAAGTCTGGTCTATTTTTGTTGGCACATTTTTCGAGGTGAACTGTACATTTATTGTTGTAATATTGTTGTTGTAACTCAGAAATATTTTCCTGCAAGCTCAATAAGAAGAATCTCTCCTTGGCTGCCTTTGGGGTTTTTCCAAGGGCATTGCCCAGATATCTAGTGTCAAATGTGGTGATATTTTGTCTGTTGTTCATTGTTATTTCTGCTACTATATTTTTCTGATCTTAGTCATTTTGTATTTCTGCTCATAGTTCCAGTTGAATTCTTGAGTTAACTTGCTTATTGGTAAATGACTATTGGAGATTGAAATCTGATTTTTGACTAAGTGTTTGTCTAGTAAAATTTTTCAACATGTTATCAGAGATTGGGCTCTGAGGTTCAATGGACAGAGTTTGGCACTTGATGGTAGTGATTTGCAGGGGGTTTTTCTTGGAAAAAGAAGGGAAATTAAGGGTCTTTTCCAGTTGGACAAGGATGACTTATAATCTCAAGTATGAGGATAGGTTGGAGGGGATCTCGCAATACCTATAGTGGAAGGTGAGGATTGTAGTTGTTCTTAGGGAGAACAAGTTGTGGGTGTTTGTGAGTAATACAATGACAATTCCTTCATCAGATCCCATTGCCCTAGACCTCCATGAGGTGAAGGAAGCAAGGGCGCAGAGGATAGTATTGGATAGAATGAGAAACCACCTGATTCCGCATTTGGATGAGAAGTTGATAGCCAAGGAGATGTGGGATGCACTGATTGTAGAAATTTCAGACCCCAACCTGGTTTCAAGTCTCAATGAGACACATAGTTTAATTCCCAACCCACATTGCAAATTTAGGCTACAAATCAGTTAGCAGAAAATTAAATGCTCATGAACAAAAAACACATGAAGTCTGCTATAGCAAAAACTTAGAAATAAACACACCCAAAAAATTTATACTCAGATATTTTTGGTCTAACTTCGACCCTGGAAAAACACACAAGGGGAAAACTAGTGAAAGAGGGGCTTTTATTATTTTCAGAGCTCTGAGAAAGAATTTCTTACAGCAATCATCTTCAACAATTCAATACACAAACTTATCTCAGTTTTTGTGCCCAAAACCCAACCTAGAAAACTATGCCAATAGCTCCTCGATTTATGTGCCCAGAAATACGTACACAATACATCTATCACAACAATAAATGTTGTACGGCCTACCTCAAAATGTGTGCCAACTTGTTGAAATAAATTTACAGAAATTGCAAACTGTATGCTGCCTCGATTTTTGTGTCAACCTCATCCAGAAAATTTTGTAGTCCTTTATCTCAATTTTTGTGCCAATTTACAGATGTACAAACTGCCCAAAATATGTACTATACGGCCTTTCTATGCTGTTGTGATTTCTCCTTGATGCAACTCGTTGTTACTCTGTTGCTACTCAATGTTACCCTGCTGCTACTCGCTGTAACACTTTTGCTACTTGTTGTAACACTTGTTGCAACTTGTTGTTACTCTGCTCAGCTCTTTCTCAGCTTGACTCTCTCTTTGATTGCTCTCTCCAAATCGCATGAAGAAGAATACCAAGTGAATGGAGCGCCCTTTCCCTAATTCGACCTCATGAGGGAAGGTGAAGAGACATCTAATCTAAAAGTGGAGGATAGATTAGATGAATGGTTGAGATGAAATGACTTTTCACTCACCCATTTCATTTCACTTTCATAAAGTCTCATTTAATTTCACATCTCATGAAATTAATGCACTAGGGACCACATTGGACACTTTCTCACCCCTAGGCACCTAAGTAATGAGAAACAATTGTCCTAGGTACTTTATTAATTGAATTTAACACTGACTAACTTGTACGAGAACAAGAACAAGAACAGGAAGATGGCCCTAAGGGACAAGCTCCACAGTACTAGGATGGCCAAGGGAGAGAGTGTGACATCATGTCTCACCTGGCTTAGACAGGTGAAGGATGAGTTGTCAGTTGTAGGGGAGATTATTCCAGACTCAGAGTTGGTGCGCATAGCCCTAAAGGGCTTCACTAAAGAGTGGGATGTTTTCATGAAGTGTGTGGCGGGGGGAGAGAATCTCCTAGATTGGAGCAAACTATGGGATGACTTTACTCAGGAGGAGATCTGGGAGGGTTCTCAAAATAGAGATCAGGAAAAAGCAAAGGGTGGTGTAGACGAGCATAATGTTTCTCTTGTGGGAAAGATCCAAGACAAGAAGAAGGACATGAGCAAAGTGAAATGCTTTACATGTCACAAGACTGGCCACTATGTTAGTCAATGTCTGAACAACAAGAAGAAGAAGCAAGATCCATAGGTTTCAGCATCAGTTGAGGTTGTTGAGTTCACTGAGAAATTCGAGAAGGAATTTTCTATGATAATTGGCCTTTCAAACAATGGTAATGCAGAGTTTGGGGACATTGGAGTGTGGTTTGTGGACAGTGGTGCATTTCGACATATGAAGGGAATGAGGTCAGTGTTCCTCAATTTTTCAGAGATAGACTCAGACTTTTATGTGGGTTGTGGGGCTAGCACCAAACTTGCAGTGAAATAGGTTAGATGCATGAGATTCCAACTGGAGTCAGGAGGTTTTCTGGATTTGGTCGAAGTGTTGTTTTTTCCAGACCTGCCAGTAAATTTACTCTCAGTGTCATCTTTGGAGGTTGATGGATGTGGAGTTGTGTTCTTTCGTATATTGGTGTTTCTATATCTAGAGGGAGCTACTCCTCACACAACAATATTGTTTGGTGTCCAACATGAGAGGTTATACAGGTTGCTAGGACACCCTTTGGTTGGATCCAGTGGATTCTTGGATTCAGAATCTGTGTCAGTGTCCGAGAGTGAGCAAGTTGATCGGAAGAGTGATTTGATACTAGGGACTCAGGCCTCTTCCAGTACTCTCATAGGACTCACCTAGTATGAGATGACACAGTTGGATGCTCAGAGTAGTGAGGAGTCTCCTAGAAGCATGTCTTGGATTGACAGATCTCTAGATTAGAGTTTAGTGTAGGTAGTATCAGTGGCTTCCAGTTCAGAGGGAGCAGAGGCTTCTAGTTCAGAGGGAGCAACTACAACAACAGATGAGATGATAGGGTTGGAGGCATATTCTAGTGGAGGTTCCATAACTAGCTCCCTCGCTAAAAGGGAGTGTTAGTTTTTGTAGCTCAGAGGTACTTTTGCATTAGTGGTGCCCAACTTGCAGAAATCACGAGCAAATGTCTCTCTCTAGTGACTTGACTTTATAAACTGATTTTATAAAGTTAAGTTGGGTCTTCTGATATTTAATGGATAAAAGTGACTTTATGAAGTTTGGGTCACTTAAGTGATTTAAGTGAACTCAACGAAATATTAAGTCACGATCGTTGATATCAAGAGGAAAAGATCTAATCTTGACCATCTATCTCTTTAGAGATCTAGGGTTAGGATAGTTCCTCATTAATGAGTGAATAAATGAAACATTTGAGGGAGATGGGGTGCACTTTTCAAGGAGAGGTTGAGAGGAATGTGAAGAGGCACACTTTCCAAGAGAGATTGAGCTGGAAGAAGAGTAGCAACAAAGGAGGATTGGCACGCATCCTAAGGAGAGGGTTGGTGCGCATCCCAAGGAGATTTGTAGTTGTATTTAATATTCAGTACAATATGGATTCCAAAGCAAGTCGAACAACATTTAATGTTGGTCGTACAACAGAGAAAATGCACAGAAATCAAGGCTGATCTTTTGCACAAATTTTGAGGTGCATTTATGGTTGGCTAAATCTGTACAGGTCCATATTGTTGGTACTGTAGCTTTGCACATAAATCGAGGAGTGTTTTTGCTATTAGAGAGGTCATGTTATTCAGGCCATATAGCTTAAATCTGGCATAGATTTTGAGGTGAAAGTCTCGTCTGATTTTTTACGTCTTTGGCACATTTTTTGAGGTGGACTGTAGGCACAAGTTAAAAGATAAGTATTGTGCATTTATTGTTGTAACTCAGAAATATTTTCTTGCAAGCTCAATAAGAAGAATCTCACCTTGGAAAGTTTTCCCTTTGGGGGTTTTCCAAGGGCATTGCACAGATATCTAGTGTCAAATGTGGTGATATTTTGTCTGTTGTTCATTTTTATTTCCGTTGCTACATTTTTCACATCTTAGTCATTTTGTATTTCTGCTCATAGTTCCAGTTGAATGCTTGAGTTAACTTATTTATTGTTGAATGACTATTGGAGGTTGAAATCTGATTTTTGACTAAGTGTTTGTCTAGTCAACAAAAACTACTACCATGCATGCTCAAAGTTGATAATTTAGTAATAGAAATCATTCTCGAGTCCACAAATGGGTTGTATGGCTTCAAAATTTTGATTTTGATATTGAGCACAAACCAAGACATCTAAATTGTCTTGAAAACATGTTGACAAGATAGCAAAATAGGTCATTATTGGCAATGTTTTCTACAGGAAGTTCTTCAGGAAAATGCAAAGCCCCAATGAACAAGCACCAGAGAATCATGGAAGATGTTAAAGAGAAGAAAAGAAAAAGGGAGCCGAGGAACAAGGAAATGTTATCCTCGGTATTAGAAAACCAAAGGAAAAATATGATTCAATTGATAACCAGATATGTTGCAGACCATTATATATCTTCTATTCTTATAGAAGAAACTAAGAGTTCCCCTCTCAAAATACAAATATTACAAAAATGGGAACGGACAACATTTTTTGGTTTAACCAGGAGCCAAGAAAAACTCAGTTGAGGAGGGTAGGGAGCATGGATTGATTTAGATGAAAAAGGACTATGTTAATATGATATAATCTTTGAGACTTTCACATGATATATATTCATTAGTTCTTTAGCTAGTGAAAGAAAAGGGTGAAATTATAATTTGCAGAGATCCTCATAACTTAATAAGGCACCCATGGATAGGATGGACAGATATTTTCTTAGTCAAATTTTATCTAAGAAATAACTGGACACATAAACAATCAGATTGCATACTGCACTTGCAAGTTGATCTGACTGAAGTATCTAAAAATGAATTATGGTTCAAGTTTAAGCTTAAGGCTATTGGTACAAGATTGGAGAAGCTTGAACCTCCATAATTTATCGAGTATATTAAAGGAATCCGAAATGAAAAAGGTAAATTTCTTGGAACCATAATCAAAGAAGTTAAGTTGAACTTAAAAATTAAGTCTTCATTCAAGGGGTAATATCGTTGTACTCCTTGTCTGACAATGAAAGGATCAGAGGTGGACTAATGCTTTGATTACTATTTGTATCCACTTGTTGAATTCATTGAACCCGAAGATATCTCTGACAGTGATGAAAATTGTCTAGAAGGTTGCATATGTAGAGAAGAGGACTATATGTGCTTCAATGATGACATCTGAAAACCCGACAACAAAGAAACATGGACTGATATGGGCCCTCATCAGAGTTTCTCAAATTGAATAAAGAATATTCGTATCTCTGTATCTCTGTAATAGATCTTCAAAAAGAGATTATGATATCTATATAAATATTCCTTGTCAGAGTCTTTTCTACGTCGTGTGCCACATTATAATAGTTCCACTATGTAAATGTCAGTGTTTAGCCAAATTCGGTCCCCATATGTCTACGTACCACTAAGGGACAAGATAACATGTGGAGTCCACATGTGCCCCCAAATAATAGTTAGTGGGTTTACTTTTGACTAGTAAGTGCCAGTTTTGGGTGACTGGATACCACTCTTCTAATCTATATAATGCAGCCCTCTTGTCTCATTCGGACATCAGGGTCTCAAGTCTGAGAATTGCAGTATGCTCTCCCTCTGCGCTACAAAGCGATCTCTGGGATTAGAAACTTTTTTTTGTCTACACGTCTGGGATTATGGTATCATTGTGGTATTATGCAATTTCTACAATTTGTTTTAATTCAGTTGTAATTCTTAAAGAACTTGCATTCATATATTATTTCAATGAGATTTTAAGCAACATGAGGGTAAAATAATTGAGTAGTATAAGATGTAAGTAAAAATAAATCTCCTTAAAACCAAAGATAAGTGTGTTAGTGGTCAAAGTCCTTCCATGTAAGAGAATATTTTATTCCTCTATTGAATCATATTCACTATTTTCAGCAATTTTTTTTATCAAGATCTAGAAAATGAATTCCGCCTTCAAGTTGTTTTGCGGGGGAGCAAAAATAGAGATCCCACCGCTCTGATTCGAACTTTTTTGCAAAAAGTTGGGGTTTCTTCTTTTTATTGGGGTATTTATGACCAGGTTTCTAAAAATTATAACATATAGCATTCTTTAACTAAAACTTTCTTATTTTGAGATAAGGAACTTTAGAATGCTTATACCTTGATTTTATAATGTTATGGAATGGATGATTTGGTTCCCATCTTGACTTGAAGGTGTAATATTTCTTCTTTTTAAAACTACATCTCTGACAATGGCACTTGGAAGAATGGATGCATTGATGTCCTTTATTGTGAGCACCATAACCCCATTTTGGCATCTTACCAATGTCTCTGCATAGTGACGGTGTGAACATATGTTCAAATTGTTTGAAGTCTTTGCTCACTCTTTTTTCTAGACAATGTTCTTGAATAACTCTTTTGATGTGCTTGTCTACCATGGCGTCATACATCCCTTCAAGGTTGATATTTTTATCTATCAACTATTTCTTTATTGCATCTGGTAGAGCACCTAGAAAACCTCTTATGTAATATTTGATGTAAGTAGGATTGTTCATACTTCCAGATTGAATAATCAACTTTTTCATATAGCAGAAGTAATCCTTGTGCAAGGCCAAATTTCCTAGCCTCTGAGTCATGATCAAAGAAGACAAATGATTAGCATCTAGACCAACTTTAGAACCATAAAATTGATTACCCAGTGCTTTCAAGATATCATCATCTGCAATAGGTGAAGAAGCATTTCATCTTTGGCAGCCTAAGGAATCCATTTCCACCAGTGCCATGCAAGACACATGAAACCTACAACTAGCATTCCTGCTAGATATCTGGGATTCATTATATCATCTGAGGATTGTTTTGCTAAAATCCGATTTCCCAAAATTTACAGAGAATCTTTTATCTCTTCTTGGGTTTGACATCCCAGGTCTATAATTGGATTCTCAGGCATCGCACCAATTGCTTTGTTTAGTCCATTGATTCCTATGGATGAAACATTGGTTCCTTTGATTTGTGCTAAAGAAGATGAAGACATAGTGGTGTCTCTGTCTGGTTATTGCTTGATGGTTAATACTTGTAAGAATATGTACTTGTTCTCCTTGATCTTTTTGTTGTTTAAGTTATTTTAATTATAATGAAAATTATATACATTTAAGAACTCATTTTGTTTAAAATACTAGGTCAAATAAAGAACTTTAATCGTCAAAATTTAGACAAAAAAAACATTTTTTTTACATATTTTATAGATGTAATCTATAAAATTACAATATTTAATGTTATCTTCTCTAAAGTAATGGTTCACATAAAAATAAAAATAAAAAATAAACCAAATAATATGGTAAACAACACATTTAAAAGATTGATCATCCAACAACAATATATAGATATTCAT
>ML819880.1:17221-42184 GCA_009831015.1 Picea engelmannii | reverse complement strand
GTGGATACTAGTAGTTGGTATAAAAGCTAGGACTTCTTTGTAAGTTATTTATGCATCAATCAAATGTGTAGTTGTTAATATATTTCTATCATTGTGGTATTATGCAATTTTTACAATTTGTTTTAATTCAGTTGTAATTCTGAAAGCACTTGCATTCATATATTATTTGAATGAGATTTTAAGCAACACGAGGGTAAAATAATTGAGTAGCATCGGATGTGAGTAAAAATAAATCTCGTTGAAGCCAAAGATAGGTGTGTCAGTGGCGAAAGTCGTTCCATGTAAGAGAATGTCTTATTCCTCTATTGAATCATATTCACTATCTCAGCAAAAAAAATCATCAAGATCTAGAAAATGAATTATGCCTTCAAGTTGTTTTGTGGGGGGAGTAAAAATAGAGATCCCACCACTCTGATTCGAGCTTTTTTGCAAAAATTCGGGGTTTCTTCTTTTTATTGGGGTATTTATGACCAAGTTTCTAACAATTATAACATATAGCATTCTTTAAAGGAAACTTTCTTATTTTGAGACAAGGAACGTTAGAATGCTTATACCTTGATTTTATGATGTTGTGGAACGGATGATTTGGTTCCCATCTTGACTTGAAGGTGTAATATTTCTTCTTTTTAAAACTACATCTCTGACAATGGCACTTGGAAGAATGGATGCATTGATGTCCTCTATTGTGAGCACCATAACCCCATTTTGGCATCTTACCAATGTCTCTGCATAGTGACGGTGTGAACATATGTTCAAATTGTTTAAAGTCTTTGCTCACTCTTTTTTCTAGACAATGTTCCTGAATAAATCTTTTGATGTGCTTGTCTGCCATGGAGTCATACATCCCTTCAAGGTTGATATTTTTATCTATCAAATATTTCTTTATTGCATCTGGTAGAGCACCTAGGAAACTTCTTATGTAATATTTGATGTAAGCAGGATTGTTCATACTTCCAGATTGAATAATTAACTTTTGCATATAGCAAAAATAATCCTTGTGCAAGGCCATATTTCCTAGCCTCTGAGTCATGAACAAAGAAGACAAATGATCAACATCGAGACTAACTTTAGAACCATAAAATTGATTACCTAGTGCTTTCAAGATATCATCATCTGCAATAGGTGAAGAAGCATTTCATCTTTGGCAGCCTAAGGAAGCAATTTCCACCAGTCCCATGCAAGACAAATGAAACCTACAACTAGCATTCCTGCTAGATATCTAGGAGTCATTGTATCATCTGAGGAATTTTTTGCTAAAATCCGATTTCCCAAAATTTACAGAGAATATTTTATCTCTTCTTGGGTTTGACATCCCAAGTCTATAATTGGATTCTCATGCATCACATCGACTGCTTTGTTTAGTCCATTGATTCCTATGGACGAAACATTGGCTCCTTTGATTTGTGCTAAGGAAGATGAAGGCATAATTGTGTCTCCATCTGGTTTTTGCTTGATGGTTCATACTTGTAAGAATATGTACTTGTTCTCCCTGATCTTTTTATTGTTTAAGTTATTTTAGTTATAATGAAAATTATATACATTTAAGAACTCATTTTGTTTAAAATACTAGGTCAAATAAAGAATTTTAATGGTCAAAATTGGGACAAAAAAAAAATGTTTTTACATATTTTATAGATTTAATCTATAAAATTACAATATTTAATGTTATCTTCTCTAAAGTAATGGTTCACATAAAAATAAAAAATAAAAATAAACCAAATAATATGGTAAACAATAGGTACAGGGAGTAGCACAGTTGGCTATACAATGAGTAGGGACAAGGGTCGACACAGGAATAACGGCTGGGTCATCATGATCACACATACCGAGACAGGGAAAAAGGACCAGAAGTTTCACCTCTACAGGCAGACAATGCAGGTGAGGACTAGCCCGCAGCAGGGGAAATCCCATAAGAGAAGAGGCACCAAGAAGAATTCAGGAGCTACCACAAAATCAAGGGTTGGGAAAGAAGCTAGGATCAGGAGGAGAATTCAGGGAAAAAACTGCCACAAACCAACCAAGATGGTGCATATGAAGAGAATGCACAGTAAAAGAAACCCCCAGGGGAAAGAACCTTTGACAAGCCCTCAGAGGGTTTCAAGGATGGATCAAGTGGCCAGAGACACCAAGGGTACCTTTCATACACTAGTCGATCCAAAAGGCAAACTGACCCTCACCAGGTGGGAGAAGGAAATCAATGCTAAACACAAGGGCAAAGCTTGGGAGGAATTGATTCAGGAAGCGAACTAGATAACAGACCCAGGGGCCAAGAAACCCAGAGAAACCCTCTACCACAAAACGATGGAGATGGTGTGGTGAACAAAGATGTTAATAGGCAAAGTGAGCTCTGAAAGGAAAGCTGTCAGCCTGAAGGATAATAAGGACCACAAAAAACTGCTAAAAGAGATCCTAAGTCGCCTCAGCAAACTGGAAGCCAATACAAGACAACTTTCCAAGGACCAGAAGGAGAAGATGGAGCGAGTGGCAACCCAATTCCACCTATACTTGCGCTACGTCCATCAAATAGAAATCACTCTAGCTGACAGGAATGGAGCACCAACCCGTATCAAAAAGACTTGCACGGTGGTCCAAAAGGAGGAGCACAAGGATAGGGTGGATGAAGGAAAGAAAAATATCATCATCCTGGACTAGCGCCTGGTTAGCCAGTGGTCAAGTCAGTTTGCTCAACGTAGGGTCAGTCTCATTTTCTGTGTTGTGTTTTTTTACATATCTGTTTTGTTTAGCTATTCAAAAACTGGATATGGTAGGACTGGGCTAGTTTCCCAAGGTGGCGGTCCAGCCATATCCCTCTGCTATCTCATAAAATGCAACTCCAGAACCCCTGGTATGGTTTCCTTTTTGGCAGACCAGGGAGTTCGCTTTTTTGTACCATAACCCCTTTTAGTAATACATGAACTTCCACTCACTTACAAAAAAAAAAAAACACATTTAAAATATTGATCATCCAACAACAATATATAGATATTCATTTTTTTTTATATATTTTATAGATTTAATCTATAAAATTACAATATTTAATGTTATCTTCTCTAAAGTAATGGTTCACATAAAAATAAAAATAAAAAATAAACCAAATAATATGGTAAACAACACATTTAAAAGATTAAAAGATTGATCATCCAACAACAATATATAGATATTCATTATTAATTTAAAATCTCAATGTCCAAAACATTACAAATACTTTGCATTAATTGTATTATAACTTCCATATAATGATTTCCTTTTAGTAAACATTAGTACTGAATTTGAACCTCTATGAACCATTCATGTCAGATCAAGAAATGGAGATGAAAGCCTTACCTACCATAAAAAATTAGCACTAGAAGATCATGCAAAGTTAGAAGAATTCCAAAACAACTAGACAAGGACAACAAGAACTCTAGTAGATATAGAAAATTTTAGTGATTAAATTTATCCCATGGGCTAATTGCCCATGATTTTTTCAAAAAAAAAAATCGATTTCTATTTTTTTCCAAAATAATTTTCCCAAATTTTATAGGGTGAAAGTATTTTATTCTAAAAATTGTCAATTTTTTCTAGAAACTATATAAAATCCTTAGGAATTTGAATATTTCTACAAAAACATCACTAGAAATGTTATGGTTAGCATTTTAAGAATTAGTAAGACTGACTAAGATTTATACACTTCAAAATAAGTATTGATCCTTAACAATTTCCCTACTAGTAGGTTGTGTTAAAAATACAAGTTGTACGGAAGACCAAGTGAATATGTAACATTGCCTCTATTTTTTTTCAAAAACACTATTTTTTTCAATTATTTTGTTTTGTGATAAAAATGTATGAATGTGTTTTTTGCTAGTAATTGTATTTTGAAGTTTTTAAAAAATTTAGCAATTTTTTGTTTGTGATTTTTATCAAAATTCTAATTTCAATATAATCAAACAATATAATTTATTTAAAATCTTATATATTTAAAATAATTATAAAAATATATAATTTTACTTCAATGTACATCGTATTAATAATGAAAAGCAATGTTAAATTTTAAAAAATTGCAAACATTTATATTTTGAAATTCAAAAGTAATTAAAATTACACATCTTTTAAATTTTTGATTGAAAATAACATGACAAATAAAAATTCAATTGCAACAATGCCAATTGTACATGTAGAAAAATTGAAACTCCATGAACCACCAATGTTATATCACAAAAATGAGGGTAAGTCTTACTTGGCTAGAGAAATTCAGGCAAAGTTAGCAAAAATGTCCTAAACAACTAGACAAGGCAACAAGAACTCTATGAAGTTGGGTTAAATGGACAACTCTAAAGAAGGCCAAGTGTTCATGCAACATTGTCACTCTATTTTTTCCAACTATTTTATTTATGGTGATAATGTATCACTCTGTTTTTTTCCCAATGATTTCATTTCGGAGGTTAAAAAATTTAGTGATTTTATGTTGATTTTTCTTCAATGCAATCAAACATTTAAAATCTATTTACAATTTCATATATTTAAAATAATTATAAAATTGTTATATATAGTTTTACTTCAATATTGTTAATTGGGTCTAACTCGAGTGGTTGAGATGGATGTTATTAGACCCCGCCTAAGTTCAATTCTCACAAATGACATGATCTTCTATATATACAAATTATCTAAAGTGTTATTTTCCACATAAATTTAATAATAATTATATGACTCTTTTGCAATTCTAAGAGGTAACATTTATCATATATAAAACATTTGCATTAGATAAGATAACATTTATCATATATGAAGCATTTGCATGTTAGTCAAACATGATAAGATGGTGATTAATTTTCAAATGCTTCAATAAAATCTACATTAAAATAGAAAGAAATCTACACATAAAAAAGGGAAAATTAGTAAAATACATATTTTAATCTCATCTCATTAAATATGTTGTTTATTGATAACTAGATTATTATTTTTAACACAATTTTGTAAAAATATATCATTTATTTTCTCTTTAGATTAAAAATCATTTATTAAAGCATCAATGATGAATTAATAATCTACATTGTGAAAATATAAAGAATAGATTATAAGGTTGAATATTCCTCTTTAAATTAAAAATCATTTGTTAAATATAATCAATGTTGAATTAATAGTTTACATGATATAAATATAAAGAATAGATTATAAACTTAAACATACACTTACATGTGAAAAAGAACAATAAGTTATAGACTTGAATGTGGAAATTTAATTAATCATTTTTAATTTTTCAAGGCCTAATTCAAATTTCTCCTTTTCATTTAAAGAAATTAAAAGTTCACAATTAATTTATATATATATATATATATATATATGGATGTGTTTTTCTGTGAATGATGGACGACTTGATCCAACTAGTTTATTATTCTAAGGACATTTTGTTGGAAGATATGATATTTACTAACCCTCCTATGTGCGTAGGCCCAAATATTACATCATACCAGGAGCATGAGGTCTCAAAAGGGTCGACTAGCCTTTCTAGAAAGTGTCGAGGGACGAGTGGTACTGACAATGATGATAACGATGAATCTGTAGTTTTTTGGGGGATTATTTATCAGGGAGCGGACCAAGGCTTTAAAGGGGCTAGTGGTCTAGCATCATTTAGAGTTATTTTTTTGTATGGAGACCTCGTCACTACTCATCCTTCATTATATTTGACCCCAACCTACCATGCCTATGAACCACGAGAAGGGTTTAGTCTTTTATACAAAACTCCATTAGGGTTTATTGTAGTTAAGTTAGTTTTCAAAGAGTTGTAGGGTGGTGAGATAAAACAAGCTTGGGATATCTTTGGACAAAAATGATAGATGGTGGTGAAGTCGAAGGGAGGTGGCATATCCTTCGTGGTTGGGGAGGATATACAAATGAGTCAAATAACAGAGTTGGAAGGTCGAATGAATGTTGAGAAATTTAGCAGCAGAATGATATCCATGGAAAATCTAAACACTTGGATACAAAAATAATGGGCTACATTCATGGGGTATGGCATGATTACTCACTTCTTGTCTAGAGGATGGATAGAGTTTATTTTTATATCCAGGGAAGATACATGGAAGATAATATTGAGCCACTATTATTGGGACAAGAACATGCTCTGCATTAAAACCTGGAATCCCCTATTCGATGCTTGAGAGGAAATTGTCACTAGCTCGCCCACTTGGATAAAGCTACCAAACCTGGCATTAGATTTTTAGGTTGACTTTGGTCTAAGAGATATCAAAGAGGCGCTAAGAAATTTCACTATATCAGACGATAATTACAAGACTATTAGCTTTCATTCAATGGCACAAATTATAGTGGAATTGGATCCTCATCAAGGTTTATTTGAATCAATGACGTTAGCAATGGGGGACAAATATTACATATAGATTCTAGACTACATCAATATTCCTTTCAAGTGTGCATGATTTCACAAGGTCGGGCATATTTTGTATTATTGCGAGTTGAAATTTCAAAGGAAGTTTATGGGGAAAGAGGTGGTGGATTCATATGCAAGGGTTTCAAATCTTGTTCTTTCTCGGGCAATGAAGACTCCACATGAGGATTATATCTTGATGAATGAGGATCAATGCTTGAATCAAGTTACAATCATGTTGAAAACGAATAAAGACCTAAAGATAGGAGATATCTCCAACCCATTGATCATATGCACTCAGCAATGGGAGGAGGTTCAAACTCAATCGAATTGCTTCGGAGATGAACTAGATTTCATGTCATCACAATGATGAAAACTAGAGGAATTATGGAACAAAGGTTTATCTACTCATCGTGTTTCATGAATTCCATTCATTCACAAAACCATACCCCTGTTTCTAATTAGGAAATATATGTGACTAGTGCACACTCTTGGTGTGATGGGTCTTCTCCTAGGCATGCTTTCAGGGTTATCTCGATGAGCCAATCACCAAGGGTGAAGGAAGGGGTTTCCTTAACTACTAGCCTCTCAAGGGATTATAATCCCTTTCCTTTGCAGACTAAAGGAACCTTTAATCCCTCTACCCTTGACTCTCTTATATCATCTTCTGGAAGAGATGCTTACCTTTTGTGACCTAGGAATCCATCTCAGGGACCTAGATGTTGATATTATGGTAGATGTGGGAGGTAGTATTCTCCACTTGTAACCTTTGACGAGACTAGAATATTTCGGGAAGCAAGAGAAACCCTAAATCCTTAACAATAACCCTATAAGACAAGTCGGCTAAAGAGAATAATTAATATTGAGTTTTTATCCCCCAGGAAGAGAAGTCAACCCAGACAGCTAAGAAGTATAAATAGAGGGAACTAGAGCTCATTTGTGACTCACTCACTCACAACTACATAAGAAAATTTGTGCGCAAGTTTGGAGAAGATCTATAGCTACAGCTGCTGCAACTTGTATTTTGGTTTCTAGCTTGGAATTTCTGCTTGGTCTTGGTTATCTTTGCTTGGTGCACTAGCCTTGGTTGGCTATTGATTTTCTATTGAAATTCTTCTCTCTGTCAAGGTTAAGGTTCTAGGGGGTGGCCTTTGTGCCTATGGTTGGGTGACAATATTGTTATATTGTTTAACCATATAACAATAGGTTATGGGCCCACACCTCCTTCAAACAATCTAACCACTCGAAGGAAGTTAAGCCATAATATTATCAAGCTCGTTGAAGAACTGTCGCTAGGGTTTCTAGTAGGTGTAGTTACTGAAGCATTGTCTCTAGGGTTACTAGTAGGTGCAGCTGCAAACCATAAAACCTCTTTCCCAACACCTAATGATGGAACAACTTACTCAAGGAGAGGATATTCTAGTGTGCCTTAGTCCAACACACCTATTGGCACTCTCAGAAAGAAAAAACATCAAGGTTGAGATCTTGGGTCAAAGTCAACATTTGACGAGTCAAAGTCAAAGTTTGACCATCTATCAGTCAACAGAAATCATGAATGATCATCTACACTATTCAACTCTTACAGAAACTCTTGAAGAAGACATCTGGATAATTGACAGTGGAGCTTCCAGGCATATGACATGAGACTAGGTCAGACTCTCCAGTCTGAATGAAAAGAAGATATCCTATAAGGTAGAACTTAGAGACAAGAGCACCTATCCAGTCAAAGGAATTGGTCAAGCCTCCATCAAATTGAAATCAGGTAACAATGCTCATTTGAGTAATGTCTTTTATGTGCCCGGTTTAGAAAAGAACCTTGTATTCATATCGTGTATACAAGACAAAGGAAATATAAAAGCATTTGTAGATGTTGAAGTACTATCTTGGTTTAGAGACTCCAGCATAGAGAATGCTAGAGTTATTGGAACTTGTGAAGGAAAACTATACAGACTACTAGAATGTAATGATGAAGCTCATATACATGATGAAGTCAATCCCAGTGAACTTTGGCATAGAAGGTATGTTCATCTTAACTATCAAGCATTACCTTTCCTCGAGAAAATGGTTGAAGGAATACTAGAACTACAATCTACACATGAAGGAATTTGCAAAGGATGTGCTCTTGGTAAAAATGTTAAGAAGCCATTCTCAAGTAGCAATAATAGATCTAAGGAAATCCTAGATCTAATACATTCAGATGTTTGTGGTACGATGCCAGTCAAATCCCTAGGAGGTTCTCTTTATTATGTAATCTTCATAGACGATTACTCAAGAAAGACTTGGTTATATCTCTTGAAGACAAAGGATGAAGTTTTCAACAAGTTTCAAGAATTCAAAGAAAAAATAGAAAACCTCACAAGCAAGAAATCAATACCTTGAGAACAAATAATGGAGGAGAATACACTTCCAAATAATGTGTTTCCTTTTACAAAATAGCAGGGATCAGGAGGGACCTAATTGTTCCTCATAATCCTCAACAAAATGGTGTAGCAGAAAGGAAGAATAGATCCATCGAGGAAACTGTGAAGGCACTAATGAACAATCAAGGTTTATCCATGTATTTATGGGGAGAAGGAGCCATGAAATCAATATATGTTCAAAACATAAGTCCCCATTGCAAATTGAAGGATATGACTCCAGAAGAAGCCTTCTCAGGAAAGAAACCCAATGTGGAACACTTAAGAATATCTAGGTGCTATGTTTACATTCATATCCCCAAGGATAAAAGGAAGAAACTAGAAGGCCTCATGAAAGAAGGGAATATTTGTTGGATACAGTGAATCATCCAAAGCCTAAAAAATCTATATTCCAAAACAACATAATATTGAAGTCAGTAGAGACGTAACTTTCAATAAGAAGATGGATTTCAAGAAATCTGTAGAAGAATCCATGGAAGAAGAAGAATATAAAGAGCCTAAAGAAGAAAGTGCCTATCTTTTATAAAGTCAGAATGAAGAACTAGAACAACTTGATCATATGATGCAACCATGTGAAACTATTGAATCAGTCATTGTACCCAAAACTAGGAAATGTCCATCTTGGCTTGAAGCTACTCTACAAGAAGAATAAAGTCTCAAAGATCTAAGTGGCACCTTCAGAGAAAGAAAAAAGCCCAAAATATTCTCCAACTATGTAGCATGGATGACAAAGCTTATAAATGAATAACCCACCACATTTGAAGAAGCAGCTTAGAAGAAATAGTGGAAAGAAGCCATGAAAGAAGAACACCAGTCTATCATGAAAAATGACGTGTCAAAAATCGTGCCTAGACCCAAGGAAAAATCAGTGGTAACTTCAAAATGGGTCTATAAGATCAAACATGCAGTAGAGGGAAGCGTGGAAAAATACAAGGCAAGGTTCGTAGCTAGAGGATTCTCCTAGAAGGAGGAAGAAGATTATGACGAAACCTTTGCTCTTGTTTCCAGATATACTTCTATTAGAGCCATTATGTCTCTTACTTCTTCCATGGAATGGAGTCTACATCATATGGATGTAAAGACAACTTTTCTCAATGGATCAATTGAAGAAGAAGTATACATTGAACAACCTCAAGGTTTTGAAGTACATTCCATAGACACTCATGTTTGCAAATTAAAGAAAGCCTTGTATGGACTCAAGCAAGCTCCAAGATCTTGGTATGACAAAATAGACAGTTACTTAATAAGACTTGGTTTCTCTAAGAGTCATGCAGATCCAAATCCCTACTACAAGGTTGTGAACAATGCACCTGTAATTCTACTACTATATGTTGACGACTTGTTATTGACAGGTACAATGTCTCTCATCACCCAGTGTAAGAAGGAACTAGCTTTTGAGTTCGATATGAAAGATCTTGGTCTCATGCACTATTACTTGGGATTAGAAGTATGGTAGAAGCATGGTGAAATATTCCTTGGACAAGGAAAGTATGCAGTGAAAATTCTTCATAAATTTGGAATGATGGATTGAAAATCCATGGCCACTCCTATGACCACAAATATAACAAAAGTAAGAGACTCGGATTCTGATCTAGTAGACTTGTCCCTATATCAACAATTGATTGGGTCGTTGATGTATTAGTAAATACTCGACCATATATTTGTTTTGTTGTAAACACCTTAAGACAGTTCCAAGTGGAACCTAGACATGAGCATTGGATAGTTGCAAAGCATGTTCTAAGATATATTCATGGGACACTAAACTATGGTTTAAGATACACCTCATCCAGTGATAAACAACTTCATGGATTCACAGATTCAGATTGGGCAGGGAGTGCAGAAGACGAAAGGAGTACTTCAAGGATGTGTTTTAGTTTGGGCTCTGCTATGATATCATGGGCCAGTAGGAAACAAAATTTTGTTGCACTCAACACAATAGAACTAGAATATATCATGGCATGTGAGGCATGTATCGAAGAAGTATGGTTGAGGAAGCTGATTTCTGGATTATTTGATCAGGTACCAGATTCAATCATAATATACAGTGACAATCAAAGTTGTATAAGGATATCATAATACCTAGTGTTTCATGACTGATCGAAACACATTGAGATAAAATACTACTTTATTTGTGATAAAGTCTAGGAAGGAGAAGTGAAACTCCATTATATCTCCACAGATGATCAGGTAGCATATATTCTGACAAAGCCTTTGTCCAAGATAAAGTTTGCGTACTTAAGGGACAAGATGGGGCTCATGGAGATAATTCCCTTAGCTAAAAGGGAAGAGATGG
Organism: Picea engelmannii; assembly: GCA_009831015.1. Lineage (NCBI taxonomy): Eukaryota > Viridiplantae > Streptophyta > Pinopsida > Pinales > Pinaceae > Picea > Picea engelmannii. The sequence continues at coordinate 31,113 of ML819880.1, read as the reverse complement.
CTCCCCAGGTTGGGAGGAAGCATTGATAGATATTATTGATTCATGGGAAATCATTTTCTAGTTTGGAAAATGGTCCAAGTTGGGCAGTTCTTTTCCAATCCAGAAAGTGGTTCAAGATTTCTAACAGACATGCATTTTCCAGTTTGGAAAATGGTTCAGATCGGACAGTCATTTTATTAATGAAAATGGTCTGATAGATTGTTGATGTACCATAGACAACGATTCCCCTTGTGGCCAGTGTGGGGGAATGATCTAGGAAAATCATTCTTCTTAGCAATCACTCTAATTAGTGGTCAAGTAGAATGGTCTTCCTTGCCAGGAATTCATTCTTTCAAAGTTCACAGTTGTGAGCGGTTTCGAAGAATGGTCCATTTTGGAGGTTGGTGCAGGACTGTCATTCCCTTAGGAAATGGTCCAGACAGACATTCCATAGGGAAAACTCATTCTCTCCAAGTTTCACTATGATTAGTGCCGGAGGAATGGCCCAGTTAGGTGAATGGTCCAGGTTCAACAATAAGGGACATGCATTCCCTAGGGTAGACTCATTCTCTCCAGGTTGCACTATGATTAGTGTTGGAGGAATGGCCTAGTTAGGTGAATGGTCCAGGCTCAGAAATCAGGGACAATTATTCTTCTATGGTTGGGAAGAATAGTCCAGATATCCCATGGCTAATGTTTTATTTTTTGAGGGCAGATTCTCTTCTAGATATCACAGATGTGAGTAGAAGAATGGCCCAGATGACTCAGTTTGTATCATGATATTGTTTATGCACATTGATATCAGATGATATGATTGTTGTAGAGATTGTATGTCTCTGGACAATAGTTGTATGCTACTGTGGTGGATATGGTCCACTAATAGTGACTGTAGGTCACTGGTTAGTAGCAGTGTGCTACTGAGAGTGGTTGTGTACTATTGGATAGTAGTTGTATACTACTATGAATAGACACAATAGTGTTCTATTGGATGGAACTGTTCTAATTTTCATGGATACTATCTAGTTGGATAGTGATGATGGTGCTCGTGATTTGATCATAAGATAGCCTATGTGGCTATGTTGATGTTACCGGTTGAATGGTCTATTTTTTTCTCAAGACCATTTCCTTTTATACCTCCCTATATAGGAGGGATTGTTGATATTATGGTAGTTTTTGGAGGTATTAACATCCACTTGTAACCTTTGACAAGACTAGAATATTTCAGGAAGCAAGAGAAACCCTAAAGCCTTCACAAGTCAGCTAAAGAGAATAATTAATATTGAGTTTTTATCCCCTAGGAAGAGAGGTCGGCCCAGAAAGCTAAGAAGGAGCAGTATAAATAGAGGGCGCTAGAGATTATTTGTGACTCACTCACTCGCAACTGCATAAGGCCAGCTGTGCACAAGTTTGGAGAGGAGCTATAGCTGCTGCAACTTGTATTTTAGTTTCTGGCTTGGACTTTATGCTTAGTATTTGGTTGTCTTTGCTTGGTGTGATAGCCTTGGTTGGCTATTGATTTTCTATCGGAATTATTCTCTCTGTCAAGGTTAAGGTGCTCGGGGGTGGCCTTTGTGCCTATGGTTGGGTGAAAATATTGTTATATTGTCTATGGTTAAATGAGCACACCCACTTTTCTAACACTAGAGAAAAGGGGGGATTAGGGTTTGATATGCAAGGGGAATTGGGGTATACAAAATCAAGGTGTAAATACTCTCTCCAACATGCCCAAGAGAGGGCTACTCGTGAAATAAACTAGGGTAGAAAATGATTAATATTTGAGGTCCTTAGAGCAGGAATTGCCCTGAAGGTAGGTTACTCATGAAGATTATTTCTTCCAATATGAGGGGTGTGGCGGGAGGGCCAAAAAAATGTCCCTGAAAAGGTTAGTGGAAGTGGATCATTCAGATATTGTGTTGATTCAGGAAATGATGGGGCCATGTGACCTCATAATTGAAAATTTGGTAAAATTGTTTTCAAGATGGGAATTTTATGGATTGGACTCAAAGGGATTATTTGCGGGGATTATTACTAGTTTTTCGGTAGATAATTCACTTACAAATGTTTTGTTTTTACCCTTAAGGATCTATACTTAATTATGCAATAAGGAGTTGGATACTTCATTGTCCCTACTCAATTTATATGGACCCTATGAGGATAAGAAGTCTTTTTGGGTCAAGTTGTTGCTTTAAATTGTCTTCAGTCTAATAATATGATAATTTGGGAGGATTTAAATTTCACACTTAGAAGGGAGGAAATATGGGATCCCTCCACATGTGAAGAAAGACTGGCTAATTATCTCATTGACAAAATTGAAATGGAAGGGTTTTTCTTTGGGTGAATGGCATTAAGTATCTTGGGTACACACTGAAACCAAATAAATATGGAATCTTTGATTGGAAGTGGCTATTGTATGAGATTGAGATGAAAATAAATTTCTAGTGAAATAGGTGGATATCTCAAGGTAAACTGGTTCTAATTAAAATAGTGATCAAAGCCATCCCAATCTACTAACATTTTTCGGCCTACATTCTAAAAGGATTACTCAACAAAATTAGGAAATTATGCTTCAATTATATTTGGAGAGAAGTACTAAATATTTAGGTTCTCACTTGGTCAACTTGAAACAATTTTCAAGGCCCAAAGGGATTGGAGGGTGGGGCTTAAAGGATACTTTTGTTTTTGGGAAGGATTTGGCTACCAAATATCTTTGGGTTTTGTCTTGGGATAGTTTAGCGAGGATGATCTTAGTTGAAAAATATATTGCACCTGGAAAAGACTTGGACTAGAAGTGTAGGTGTCAGAAGCCAATTCACAATGTTTATAATCAATGGAAGGAAATTACACTTGTGTTCCCCATAATTGGACAATTTTTGGCCTATAAGGTGGGATCAGGTTCTCAAGTTAGAATGAAAATATATGTTATAGTTGGATGTGGAGGAAACATCCTCCTTGTTGAGGCTCTCATTTCTCAACTCCAGAAGTTAGGCTTATGTACTCTCAATGATATTGAAGATGCTTCCCACTCGACAATTTGCAGACATGGGTGGTTAAATGCGAAGGAATTGGGTTTTGAAGCAGATAGGAATCAACCTTGGAATATATACATTATTGTTAATTAAGCCTCACATTCAACTACTGGATTCAGAGGATGAACTTGCATGGTCTTTCAATGCCTCAGGGGGACACTACTATACCAAGTTGGGGTATCTGGAAATGTAGAATCTGGAAGCTACAATGATCCATATGGGCGTCAGTGGTCTCCCATCTATTCCAACTTGTTCATTTTGGCAATTTTCTAGTTTGGCAGTTTTTTCCTAGTTTTGGGTCCCTGACTTTCGGGGTTGTTTTAAGGCACTAAACAACATTTTTAGGGCTCACCAAAGTCAAATTGTAACCAAAGTTTGAGTCTGATGGAAACATGTGTACTCCTCTGAAAGTCATTTCCAACGGGCTATCTTTCTCCTAAAACGAATATTGTATGCAAAAGTTATGACCCCAGGAAGTTGATGTACTAACTTACCCAAACGGGGCCCACATGACTTTTGGCGCTTCATCTCCTAGAGTTAGGTTTTTAGATGTATAGGGTTTTGTACATTCATGTTTATTGTAAAAAGGCCTTCAGAGCCTAATTGTAATGATCTTCTGGCAAATGAGCACAGGCATCACATCTATTCTTAGAGATAAGCTTCCACCATTCTAGCAAGCTTGTTTTCTACTACATTTTATAGTTTCAACTTATTTCCTTATTGAATAGAAACGAATTTTACTGTATATATGTATCTTGGGTTAAGCATATTTCGATAATAAAATATATTCATTTTATTATGCTCATAAAATATGGATCAGTGGTATCAGAGTGGTCTGCTCCTTATCATTCTTAATGCATGTCCCCAACGAGGTCAGGGTACAAAGAATTGGGTCACGAGCTTGTTTCTCTTGAGGAAAAAAGCTCGCGCATGCCTAAGCGACCTCTCATGGCAGGAGAAAAGAAACATGATAGGACAAGAGATCCCTTCAAAATGTTTCTCAAGGAATCCCTCACGCAACAAACGAACAAGATGATGGATAAATTTGTGCAGTGCCTTCGGCGGCTACCAACAAGAGACACAACTTCCTCAAATGGAGGCACCACCCCCTTCAAGGTACAAATAAACTTCAATATTCCTATATTTGAAGGTCGAATAGATGCAGATGTTGTAGACAAATGGTTGAATCTACTAGAAGGGTATTTCTTTATCCATAACTTCTCGAATAGACAAAATATTACTTTTGTGCTCCTCAAAGTCGTTCCAAATGTCAAAGACTGGTGGGAAACTTTCTATGAACAAAAGGAAACATAGGAACCCTCATTATTTACAGTCACAGTCACCTAGGAGTCCTTCAGGGATGATATCAAGGAAAAATACTACCATGTTGGAAGTTATGCCGACCTGTATAGAAAATGGACCACATTGCGGCAAGAAAGAGACCAAGCAGTGTCTGAGTTCACAAATATCTTCCATACCTTGTGCACCAAGCTGGGTATCAAATATTCCAAGAGACATCTGGTGCTCAAGGATCGTAGCGGTCTTCATAGATACATACAGGCCGAAATGGAGTTTATGGACATCTCATCCTTGGGTGCGGCCTACTGATATGTCGTCAAAATTGAGCAGAAGCTCAAACAAAAGACACGACAATTTGGTCTTGGGAACCCCTCATAGAAAAATCCAGGAAAGGGCGGCCCTAACTCACAGAACAAAGGACAGAGAAAAGATGGACAACCTCATGACAACCATTCCAAGCCGATATCAAAGAAGGACACCAGAAAGACAAAGAAAGATACCGGGAAGTGGTGCGACTTCCATAGGATCCTGTTAATGGGTCTTAAATCCCTTGACTCAACAGTAGGAACCAAACCCACCACCGAGGACCAATTAGACTCTGCAGTGTTTGGAGTGGAATGGTTCTCCAGATATTGCGATCTGGACAAATTATCGATGGGCTTTGTGCTTTCTTGTGAAGGCTCCTCCTTCAATTAGGACAATTCTTTTTTCTGTATTTCTCTTGGGTGGGGCTAGTATGAGAGATGCAAGCCAATATAAACCAACTTGAAAAATGGCAGGACATAAGTTTTAACTATTGGGAAGAGGTCGAGCTTGGGATAACCCACTGCTCAAACATGCAGACAACGATTCTATGCCAAAGGGTCTAGTACTAATACATTAACCGATTGAGCACCCAATTATTGTCTAACAGAAACTAATTAACAAAAAGAAAAGCACATATGTAATCAAGATCACAGTAAGAAAAATAATTCATCTACCATAACATTCATCACATAACAACACAACGATTTATCTTCATCATTAAAGAAAAGAACATAAAAAACATTGCACCAGATAACTTGACAACATAATTAATTGATCTTACTCATTTACTGCATCATTCATGGAACAGGAAAGGAAGTAATTCTTCTCCAACTCCAATCATATACATCTGATGAAAATAGCTAGTCTTTGGTCCAGAAGGACTTCTCAATTCATAGTAGTCTCAAAATAATTATCAACAAACAAAAAGAAAGAGTTCTTACAACAACCACTGACCTCTTTGTTCATTGGTCGATGTCTCTATTTATAATGTAAAGTTTAACTGTAATTAACGTCTAAAAATAGTTCAAGCCAAACAAGAACCGCCACATGGCGTTATCATCTAACAGTCCACCCGAGATGTTTCTTGAAAAGGGTGACTTCTTTCATAGTCAGACCAACTGACAAAATTTCTTCACGAGTATTGCCCCACATAAATCTGTGTTGTTCCATTGGAGCCGCATATATCCCTCTGATGTCTGCCACATGTGCCCAGTACCTTGCTAGACTGAAGTTTAATTGTTGAAACATGGTTCAGGATTTGATCGGATGTTCTGCGAACTGTTGTACTTTCCCTGGCCTTGCATCAGTTATCTTTGTGAATTCTTCAGTCCATAGTGAGTCCTGCTCAGTGTATAACTTGACCGCTTTTCTCATGTCAATAAACTTATCGGGAATTCCGAACTCGGGGAGTCCGACATACTCCATTGCTCCTGCGATTCATTTTCGGTGTTTCTTTCAGTTCTTCAGCGGGGTCACAAGACGAGTCGGGAGGATTCTTCCTGCAATCAAAGTAGAGGTAGTTTAGCGATTAAGCAACCCATGATAAGACATAAACAAACTGAAAATATTAATGCGTACCTGCATAGCTCGCTATTTCCCATCGTTTTTAATACTTACATGATCCCAGACGCTCCTGCGAATGGCCTGTGATGACCTAGCCGAAGTTGCCTCTCCTCTTTGGCTTAAATGAATTTCATTAGCATGTCATAGGGTGGAAAATCAAGTACGACAGACATGAGTGTACAAACTGTCACATTAATCACTTGACCTTTGAGGCCGAAAGGAGGCGTCGAAGATGGTTATGCGCGTGCATGCTCCCAAGAGGTCGGATACCATAAAGGGAAAGTCATTAAATGCCTCAGAATCTGTATCATCAATCATGTCAAACATCATTCGTCAATAACAAAGGTTCAGAATTTCAAAAAGATCTGAAGGATCGTACCGTACATTCCCTGTAACTCTAATTCGACGACGTTTACATTTTCTGGATTGCATCCGTCGGGAATTTGTGGCACGTCGAGCTTTTGAAACATCATGTCGCAAGGTGAGAATGTTTTATTGGCACATTATGTTTCGCTGCTTCATTTCTCTATAAATTCTAGGATTTATGCGGGTAATGCATATGCCGAGCTTAAATCCTCTGGAAATCTGGTCCGACGAGTTTATCTTGGCGAAGTCTCACACAAAAGTGCTTTATCGCTTGTAGACACCCAAGTCCCTACATTGTTTATATTATGGGGTCTCCTTCAGGCATAGGGAGAGGTATAAGAGGCAGCCGAAGTGCCAAGCCTGATCCCCAGTGTGCCTGAGACTCTTTCTTATTGGCTTCCCGTGTACTTGAAACTCCAACAAGAGGTATAGACATTTGCTTGGGGACGACATCAGCGTCTCCGACGGAGCTTGGGGTGGACAAAGGTACATTTGAGAGAGCCATGTTGGGAACTGTACCTTCTTTGAAGATGAAATTATGGAGAAGAGGAAGGCCTAGGAAGAATACGAGAGAAGGAAAGGAGGACCACCTCCTAGCCAAGCTAAGTGCATGCCCACCCTTTGAGGATTCTGTGATGCTTACCAACTGGTCGGTAGAGGAGGTGGGAGAAGAAAGGGAAGGGAAAAAACACCGGGTACTTCTGTCGAAAGTCCCACTCAATAGTTAGAGCAGGCTCAAATCGCAATAGCCAAACTCTACCAAGAGAATAGAGAGATGCAGTTTCAGCTGGAGGCAAAAGATCAAGAAATACCATCACCGAAGGGTCGCCCAGGGAGCACGGTTTGGTTGCAGAGACAACTTTGGGAATCACAAGATGCAATTGTGCAGCTATGCAAGGCACAATGGATGACAGTGAAAGAGGAGCATAAGACATTACAAAGTGCGAAGGACTGTCTGAGAGAGGACCAGTGCACAGGAGATATATAGCAAACGGGTGCTTGCATTGCATCCTTGGAAGTGTCGCTTGACACCCTTTTGTGTTTTTTTTCTCTTTTGTAAGTGTTTGTAATCTTATGGCGACTGGTCCGGTTAGTCGGGATGTCGGGGTTGTCCATTTGTATGTAACCAAGCCTGGCGGGGTTTTGATCGTATATACATATAAAAATTTTGAAAGTGTTTAAATGTATCATGTTCTTTCAGATGTGAATTAAGCATGTCTTCTTATTCAAGTATTTTTAGCATAAATTATTAGATTCTTGTGATCGTTATTGTTATGTCGTGAGTTTGTTAATACTTCACCTTTGTAAAATCTTCGATATCGATTAATGCTTCTGTAGAGTTATCAACCTCGGGTCATTAGAAATATTTAATCATAAAAGGGTATTCGGCTAGTGGATAAGGATCATACTTAGAATCTCGCTCACATCAAAATTATTTGAGAAAAGACTAGACACCATGGTTGTTGATGCTAGTTGGCATCAAAGTCATTTATATCAGGAAATTAATTAGTTTGCAATTGTTGATATCGAAATTTTTTCAAGAGTTCGGTGGTCAACAGTGTCACTTTTCTTTACGCGCGACGCTTACTATTACATATTTCTACTGAAACCGAATGGATTGGTCTTCGGAAAAATCCTCCTCGAGGATTTATTCATAGGAAAGAAACGCTCTCACCGGCCGACGTCGATGAAGGTCGACACTCAACTATCTTTACTTCCCAAACAATTTTTCCACCTTTAACTTTCACCGATGTCGAACTTCTCAAGTGAGTCGGGTAAAATTCTAGGTCGTCGATTCCTTGAGTAGTCGTTAAGTCTCATAAGACTTAAGATGATTCTTCGTTGTATGTTCAAGTGAACTTTAATTAAAATGTGAAACACATAATACAAGCGAAGTGTCAGTTTCACCAAGGCGAAAATAGTCAAAAGTAAAATAATAGGGTGGTACCCAAAAGGAAATGGCCACAAAACTTTTAGGGTGTGTTGAGTACTCAACAAATGGCGATTTACTGGGTAGACATAGAATCTCTATTCCTCCTTCTTTTCCCTTGAGGTATTACCGAACCACAAAGTAGATATCTCTGAGGTATTCGTATTAATCGAAGTTATTATTATTATTATTATTATTATTATTATTATTATTGTAAGTATTGTTTTAGGGCTTGACCATTCATTGGGAGGGCATCAGGTTCCCCCCTCAGATTTTGCAACCAATAAGTACCTACCCCAATCTTCTCAGCCACCTGGAAAGGCCCAAGCCATAGGCTCTGAAACTTGGAATGTTTCCCTTTGGGTTCATTTTCCCTATCCCACTTCAGGATTAAGTCTCCTACCTCAAAGCTCTTTTCTTTAGCCTTATGATTATCGAACCATCTTTTCACTATCTGTTGATGAGCCAAGAATTTTGACTTAGCCTTTTATCTCTCTTCTTCCAACATGAGCAGAGTGTTGATTCTTTTTTGCATGGCCGAGGATGGTTCCTCGTTAGAATTTTGGGCCAATTGGAGAGATGGCAGATAAATCTCGTTCGGGAGGATGGCTTCTTGTCCGTAGACCAGAAAGTATGGGGAATTCCCTATAGCTTCTTTGGGTGTGACCTTTTCATCCCATAGGGCATTAGGGAGTTTGTTATGCCAATTTATTTGGTTATCTGTAACCATCTTCTTTAGTATCCTTAATAGGTTTTTATTAGTTGATTTTTCCACACCGTTTCCCTGAGGGTAGTAATTTTAGAGTACTTGATTAAGATTCCTTTGTCCAGAGAGAACTCTGTCAATCGGGTAGAGGAGAAGTAAGCTACATTATCAAAGACCAGAACAGAGGGGACACCAAACCTTGTGATAAACTGTTTTTCTATAAATTGGATCACTACTTTCTCTTTTACATGAGTCAGAGGAATGGCCTCTGCCCATTTTGTAAAATAGTCAGTGGCAGTAAGAATGTACTTGTGCAGTTTTGAAGAGCTAGGCGTAATTTCTCCTATGATATCCAACCCCCACTGCTCAAAAGGTATAGAGATAGTCACAGGTTGAAGAGGAATTGCTTCCCTTTTCTCCTTTCCAACACTTATTTGACAAGTCTTACAATTCCTAGCATAAGTATGAGCATCCTTGAACAAAGTGGGCCAATAATAGTTGGCTCTCAGAATTTTATGAGCGGTGGTGTTCCTTACAAAATTTCCTCCAGCAGGGTCGTCATGGAGTTCCTTTAACACTTTATCGGTGTCTTCACGTTCGAGACATCCCAACAATACCCTATCATAGTTGATCTGGAAGAGTATCGAATTTATAAAGCGATATTGTGCGGATTTTAATCAGATGGATCTTCTCTCTCTGGGGTTGAGGCTTTCAGGACAGGTCATGTGATGTAGTAGATAAGCTAAATCCTTGTACCAGGAGTCTCATCCTGGGGAAATGTATGCTACTTCACCACACCATAGTGCTATTTCATTTTCCCACCCAGGATCTTCACTTATTTGATCTTGAGCTTCGAGTGCGAGCTTGCACAAACCTTGTCTTTTTACTAACTTGGTGGGTTTTATATCTAGATCAAATTCTTGGACTACTGCCATCCAATTTCCTCTTCTTTCTCCCATTTCTTGTTGGGTGAACAAGGATCAGACTGCGAGGTGTGGCACAATCACCTTAGTGTGATTCTTGAGAATGTAAGACCTAAAATGTTTTACTGCCTTATAGACCATGTAGGCCTGCTTGTCTATGGAAGGATAATTAAGATCAACCCCTTGAAGATTGGTACTCATAAATGACATTGGGGCTTCATTGTTGTCATCATCCTTCTAAGTCAAAACCGCAGCTATTGATTGGTCGGAAGCGAAGGTATATAGGTTAAAGTCTCTATTGAAATCAGGACTTCGCAACACCGGGGCCCGGGATATGTCAGCTTTGATGTTGTTGAAAGTGTCTTTTCGTTCATCATCCCACTTAAATTCGACATATTTGTGAATCATCTTTTGTAAGGGTTTGATAATTTTGGTGAAGTCGGGAGTGAACTTCCTCACAAAATTGATTTGCCCGAAGAAAGATGCATGGCCTTCTTATGGGGTAGAAAAAGTTGAGATATGGCCTTAATCCTTTCGGGGTCTATGTGAATCCCCGCTTGAGATATAATATGACCTAACAACTTACCTTCCTCAACACCGAAGATAGTTTTCTTAGGATTTAGTGATATACCGTATTTCCTACATCTTTCAAAAATTTGAGTTAAGTGTTGGATGTGCTCTTCTCTATTCTTCGAATACACTGTTATGTCATCCAAATATACTACCACACACTTATTTATAAGTCCCCAGAAAGCCACATCCATGGCCCTTTGGAAGGTCGCCCCTGCGTTAATTAAGTCAAAAGGCATGTGTTTATAAGCGAAGGTTCCCCATTTGGTTCGGAAGGTAGTTTTTAATCGATCTTCCTCTGAAACCAACACTTGGTTGTATCCTGAGAAACCGTCTAGCAAAGAGAAAATTTCCGAGCCCAACACGGTCTGTAGGAGTTGCTCCATCGGCGGGATGGAATAAATGTCCTTTTCTAAAGCTTTGTTGAGGTTATGAAAATCTATGCATAGTCAGATATCTCCCAATTATTTCCTCACCGGAACAAGATTTGCTACCCAAGCAAAATGCCTAACCTGGAAAATTATCTTCAAATCTAGGAGTTTCCTTAATTCTTGATACATGAGAGGCTCTAGGGAAGGGTGATACTTTCGGAGCTTCTGTTGGAAATTTTTGACTTTGGGTTTCAACAGGATGGTGTGTTGAATAATGCGGGTATCATACATTTTCAACTCCTTATAGGACCATGCGAAAACATGTTGGTATTGTCTAAACAATTTGAGGTAGGCTTTCCTTTCTTCCTTAGATATAGTTTTTCCAAGATTCACATGCCTTGGGTTCTCTAGAGTCCCAAGATTTACAATTTCATGGAGGGGACAAGAGCTACCAGTCTTTGCGTTTTTAGGTCCTTTGAATCGTTCCTTTAGATCAAACAGATTTTCTAGATTAGCTATCCCTTTTGGGATTGTATGGGCCTTTGATCAATCCATATGTTGATCTGTCAGAGGGTTTGTTTCTGTTGAGTGGTCTTGGAACTCTTCATCGTCAATAGCGAGAACTTTGAAATTGTCTTGATTGGTTAAGAAGCTTATGATCTATTCATCTCCCTGAAAGACTTTCCAATTAGAAATGTTATTAGGTATCGACGGCTTGTAGAGGAGTTATATAGTGAATCGAGAGGCTTCATAATATTCTAAAGGCGACAGTCTAGAAGAAGTTGTGGCCAAGGATTCAGCAAGAATATTCTTTTCTCTGGGGATTGCAATGATATTGAAAGCCTCAAAGTGTTCTATTAACCTATGCACCTCCTGCTGGTAGTTCTTAAGATGAGGCGAATTTCAATGTATAGTATTCCTCACTTGTCTAACAATGATTTCAAAATCTCCAAAAACTTTTAATTCCTTGACATCCAGATCTATGGCTTTCTTTAACCCCTGTACTAGAGCTTCTTACTCAGCAGTGTTGTTGGTACACTCAAATTCTAGCCTACAGGACAAGAAATGACATTTACCCTTCTGATCGATGAGGATGCACCCAACTCCTGACCCTTCTTGTGATTTGGATTCATCAAAATAGAGAGTCCAAATATGTGAACGACAATCAATCCTTTCTCTACCATCGTTAATGTTATGTTTCCTAACCTTTTCTTCCACTCGTCCTAGCACAGGGTTTTGACAGAAGAAAGAATCTTCTATCGACATCGACGATTCCTCTTGGAAAGGGATCTCAGAGTTTTGGGTAAGCGGAACACTGGACAAGACAGGAGAAAAGTTCCCGAAATGAGAATCACAAGAGTAATTTCCCAATATGGAAAAATCAGTAGAGGTTGGCTCGTTTGGGGTTTCTAGATCATTGATCATATGCTTTAGATATCTCTCCCTATCGATTCTGATCATGTTCTTGTATCCCTTCAGCGGTAGCCAAAGGTGTGCCCAATCTATAATAAAATAACCATTTAGATTTTCAGACCATTCTTGGCTCAATAATAGCCCATATGCCTCAGGGATATCCACCACAATGATTTCAATCACTTGCACGAAATTAGGGTGTGTCGCTATCCTGATCATCACATCTTTGAGTTCTCCCATGAACTTGACCTAGGTTATTTCCAGTTGTATGACATGCTTGTCACTTTTGAGAGGGACATCACCTAATTTATTACAAACATCTAAGGGAAAGACATTAGAATACGCCCCAGAATCCACCAGACAATTGTAAAGATTCCTATTGAAGACTTCAAACGTTAAAAGGAAAGGTGGTACAAAAGGCCTCTCTTTCCTACCTTCCGAGTAGGTGTTTACTGTTGTCTTGCTCGCCGGAACAGTTGGGGGTAGATCCTTCTTATGACTATCGTCGGTGGTCGGGTCTTCTACCAAATTCAGAGCTTGCAACAGAATGTCTTTCTGCTGAGGGATTCTACATACGTCCATAACTGATATATTAGCTTTCATCTTCTTCAAATATTCAACTACGTTGTAATCTAGCTTAGGATATTCCTGGGTATGGATGCTTATAGGCTTTTTTCCGAGGGAGAAAGGCATTTTTGGGCGGTCAGGAGTTAACTACTTTGTGAGAACCGGGTGGCATCAATATCTTTCGAGCCGGGATGGCCCTTACTACGTGTCAGTATTACCGAAACTTCAGAGGGCTATTCTCGAGACTCAAATAGATCATTAGAAGGCATGATCACGTCTAGATCCCATATCAGCATGGTTGTGTGTCATAGTGGGTCATCTTCTTCCTGATCGACAATATTCATGGTCGAGCTGCTTGACTGTTCGGTCAGGGAGAGTTCATCCAGAAAACGATTGGCCATTAAATTCATAGCGTGGGCCCATTGAGGACATTCTCTTTTAGAGTGGTTCTCTTGGTGATAAGTACAAAAAGAATCAAACAGAACATTCCCTAGGTCAATATTTAAGTTGGCTGGGGGAGGTTCAATTGCTTTGGAAGGTTGGTTCCTCTTAAAGAAAGTGTTAAGAACCAAATATCAATATAGCATAAAAAAACCTTAGAATAAGTACTCAACGCCTTGAAAAATAGATAATTGCAGATAATAATCCTCTTCAAGGGGGAAACCTCCTTTTACCCCACATAAATGTTCAAGTACAAGATGATTCCAAATGAAAATGTCTCCTAAGTATATATAGGAGACTAGGAGGTATAATTAAAACTAAAGGAATAAAGCCAACATAAATAAAATAACATTACTAATGTAATATGCCCCAATTAAGGGGTAATGAGCCAATATTAGGGCTTAACATGCCCCTCCCCTTGAGACAAGTGTT
>ML819880.1:0-13101 GCA_009831015.1 Picea engelmannii | reverse complement strand
TGTGTTTGTGGCACATTATGTAGATCAAAGAATTGTTCCATCTGAAGTATCCATGTGATTGGGTCCTTGCCATCAAACTTCCTCATATCGATCTTAGGAACGTGGTTGGTCTTCAACCCAAAGTTGGAGTTTTTTCATTCTTGATTCACCTTCCTTGTGTCCTCATCATGAATTTCACAGGATGCATTTTCACTTTCAGGTGTCTTCTCAATTACGAAATTTTTCAATACTTCCATGATCTCCTCTTTTAAACCATCCATCTTTGCCTCCAACTTAGCTTCCATCTCTTGTAGTTCATCTTTTGTTACTATCTTCTTTTAAAAATCATTTATGTCCCTACACATTTCTTCACCTTCATCAAGAGTACAAGTACGATTGTCTGGAGGCTTATTTGGTGTAGAAGTTCCCTTTTTGGGTGGCATGTTGGCCAAGTATCACTTTTGAACCTTGATTTTGAGTTGGTTTTGCTAGACAATATTTATTTTATTGTATCTCCCAAGTTTCAGCCCTTTTGGGTATGAAACTTTATTTTATGTAGTTCCCTAATATTTCTTCTTTGCAATGCCATGGGTCTGATTAAAATTGGATGTGCCAAGTGGAATTTACGGTAACTTCTCCACAAATTTCTGATTTTTGGCCTTTCCAGGAGATCACACATGCATAGCATGCCCCGCACAAAATAATTGATATAAAATTTTGAAACTCATACCAAAAATACTATAGACTGTCCACTATCCAATGAAACCAGTCTCACTCAATTTGGATACTCTAGGAAGAACTTATGATTGTTTTACCTGGAACACCTTCTTGAGACTAGTCAATAGGATTGGTCGGATATCCTATATTCCACAGGGTGTATCTACAAATGTAAGATGACCCAGAAGCTAAATGTTTTACCACAGATACCTTACTAATTTCTATGAATGGCCTCTAGATTTTAGGGTCTGAAACATTACAGAAATTTTTTTATAGAAAAAATTCCGCAATGACTCAGTTTAGGATGATTCCAGAACCCTATCTAGCACAAGTTGTATCTCCGAAAGTATAAGGCCTCAGGAGCTGAAATTGTAACCCAATGTACCTTGATCCATTTACTAAATATCATCCAAATCGTTCTTTATGAAACGTTGTAGAAACAAAGTTATAGCGAAAATTCCAAGGTGTCTCAGATGTAGCAGCGAAACCCCAAGACCGTGAGCTCTGATACCATATGTTAAGAACAAAATATCAATATAGCATAGAAAAACCTCAAAAAAAGTACTCAAAGCCTTGAAAAAGAGATAATTTCAGATAATAAGCCTCTTTGAGGGGGAAACCTCCTTTTACCCCACATAAATGTTCAAGTACAAGATGATTCCAAATGAAAATGTCTCCTTGGTCTATATAGGAGACTAGGAGGTATAATTACAACTAAAGGAATAAAGCCGACATAAATAAAATAACATTACTAATGTAATATTCCCCAATTAAGGGGTAATGAGCCAATATTAGGGCTTAAAATAAAGGCTTATAGGGATTTTGGCCTTGGTTTCCTTCCTCTGCGCTTATATTCATGTCTATAATCTCATTTGATAGTTTCTTGACCATGCGTTGTATATATTCTATATCTCCATTACTCTTGTCAGGAGTTTGTTCAGCCAGTTTCCCCAGTAGTATAATCAAAAGGAGTCCTCTCCTAGGAGGGGTATGACTTTCTTTTCTTACTAGAGAGACCCCGCCTTCTTTACATCCTTTCATCTAGAATTCTATCGTCTTGGCCTCTTCAAAATTCTTCGCAAGGGTTTGCTTGGCGGCTCTTTTAACGAACATGGAAATAGAAGTCGGAAGCGCATTGGCATAAACCTCAATTTACAACTCTTGAGTTGATTTCGCCGTGGGATGAAATTTGTTTAGGATGGTCGTGAATCTTTGACCCTCTCTTTTGGGGTCATGGTGGCTGCAAACAACTCAGCCATCAAGGCTCCTGTAGTAGTTTCTTCTGCAAATTTGTCTAGAAAATCCTTTTGGAATTTAGTCCAACTAGTTATAGATCCTTAGGCAAATTAAAATACCGCGTGGAAGACGAGTTTTCAAACGTGTAGGGAAAAATTCTACATACTATGTCTTCATGTTGAACGTTCATAAGCCTAATCACAAGTATGAATTTCTTGATATGATCTTCGGGCAAACTTGAAGTTTCAGGATCGTACTTGGGGAGCAGCTTCTCCGGGTGTTGAGGAAGATTGTGTATTCGTCCAGGGACGACCACGACATCCCCGGCCAACCAAGGCTGGTTGTCTTGAAGTGGAACTTCTCTTTCTTCCTCGTGATCATTGTTCCCTTCCATATCTTCGGAGTCGGAGTCGAGCTCTTCTTCTTCTGAAAAGTTGTCAGGCTCGGGGATGTCGTCGACTGGCGTTTCAGGTATTAGATCAAGAGGTTCTTGGATTTTAGTGATCATGAAATCTATTAAGTCTTCGACGGAGTGTATGAAAACTTTATTGAGAGTGCTAACCATTGGTCTGCTTTGTTGTTTTCTACAAGGGAGAATGGGAGTTAAGGACAACGCGTCGATTTGTTAGGCGTAGGCTCTGGTGATTCTGCTGAATTGATTCACTTCCTCATGGGGGAGGGCATAAGGTACTTCAGGGTGAAAAGGTTCATCCTCGGGCTAGGGTGAGTTACCCACTTCGGGAGTACTCAGTAAACATGTTTTTTCTGTTGGATGACTAGCCATGCATGTGGGCCGTTACAAATATATAGGTTGTTCAGAATGTTATATAACTCATATATTCAACCATTCATTATCAGGCTTTCCTTCTAGCGCCAATTTTATTGATGGGTCTTAAATCCCTTGACTCAATAGTAGGAACCAAACCCACCAATGAGGCCCAATTAGACTCTGCAACGTTTGGAGTGGAATGGTTCTCCAGATCTTGCGATATGGCCAAATTATCGATGGGCTTTGTGCTTTCTTGTGAAGGCTCCTCCTTTAGTTAGGACAATTCTCTTTTCTGTATTTCTCTTGGGTGGGGCTAGTATGAGAGATGCAAGCCAGTATAAACCAACTTGACAAATGACAGGACAAAAGTTTTAACTATTGGGAAGAGGTCAACCTTGGGATAACCCGCTGCTCAAACATGCAGACAACGATTGTATGCCAAAGGGCCTAGTACTAATACATTAACCAATTGAGCACCCAATTACTGTCTAAGAGAAACTAATTAACAGAAATAAAAACACATATGTAATCAAGATCACGGTAAAAAAAATAGTTCATCTACCATAACATTCATCACATAACAACACAACGATTTATCTTCATCGTTAAAGCAAAGAACGTCAAAAACATTGCACCAGATAACTTGACAACATAATTAATTTCTCTTACTCATTTACTGCATCATTCATGGAACATGAAAGGAAGTAATTCTTCTCCAACTCCAATCATATACATCTGATGAAAATAGCTAGTCTTTGGTTCAGAAGGACTTCTCAATTCACAGTAGTCTCAAAATAATTATCAACAACCAAAAATAAAGAGTTCTTACAACAACCATCAACCTCTTTGTTCATTGGTCGATGCCTCTATTTATAATGTAAATTTTAACTGTAATTAACGGCTAAAAATAGTTCAATCCAAACAAGAACCACCACATGGCGTTATCATCTAACAGTTCTTCCACAGTCCATCTGAGATGTTTCTTGAAAAGGGTGACTTCTTTCATAGTTAAACCAGCTGACAGAAGTTCTTCACGAATATTGGCCCATGAAAATCTGTGTTGTTCCATTGGAGACACATATATCCCTTTGATGTCTGCCGCATGCGCCCGGTACCTTGCTAGACTGAAGTTTAATTGCTGAAACATGGTTCAAGCTTTGATCGAATGTTTTGTGAACTGTTGTACTTTCCCTGGCCTTGCATCGGTTATCTTTGTGAATTCTTCAGTCCATAGTGAGCGTTGCTTGGTGTATAATTTGACCACTTTTCTCAGGTCGATAAACTTATAAGGAATGCCAAAATCGGGGAGTCTGGCATACTCCATCGCTTCGGCGATTTAGTTTCGGTGTTTCTTTCAATTCTTCAGTGAGGTCACAAGACAAACTCTGTTCAGTAATCGGGAGGATTCTTCCTGCAATCAAAGTAGAGGTAGTTTTGCGATTAATCAACCCATGATAAGACATAAACAAATCGAAAATATTAACGCGTACCTGCATAGTTCACTAGTTCCCATCATTTTTAATACTTACGTGATCCCAGATGCTCCTGCGAATGGCATGTGATGACCTAGCCGAAGTTTCCGCTCCTCTTTGGCTTAAATGAATTTCATTAGCATGTCATAGGGTGGAAAATCAAGTATGGCATACATGAGTGTACAAACTGTCACAATAATCACTTGATCTTTGAGGTTGAAAGGAGGCATTAGAGACAGTTATGCGCATGTATTCTCCCAAGAGGTCAGATACTGTAAAGGGAAAGTCATTAAATGCCTCTAGAATCCATATCACCAAGCATGTCAAACATCATTTGTCAATAACAGAGGTTTGGAATTTCAAAAAGATTTGAAGGATCATATCGTACGTTCCCTGCAACTCTAATTCAACGACATTTACATGTTCTGGATTGCATCTATCAGGAAGTTGTGGTGCATCAAGCTTCAGAAACATCATGTCGCGAGGCGAGAATGTTTTATTGGCACATTTTTTTTTGCTACTTCGTTTCTCTATAAATTCTAGGAGTTCTGCGGGTAATGCATATGTCGAGCTTAGATCCTCTAGAAATTTGGTTCGGCAAGTTTAACTTGGAAAAGTCCCACACAAAAATCCTTTATCGCCTATAGACACCTGAGTCCCTACGTTGTTGTATTATGGGGTCTCCTTCAGGCACGGGGCGGGGTTTGAGAGGCAATTGAAGTGCTAGTCCTGAGCCCCAGCCTGCCTGGGACTCTTTCTTGTTGGCTTCCCATGTACTTGAAACTCCAACAAGAAGTATAGGTATTTGCTTGGGGATGAAATCAACGTCTCTGGTGGAGCTTGGGGTGGAAAAAGGTACGTCTAAGAGAGTCATGCTGGGAAATGTGCCTTCTCCAGAGCCAAAATTACAGAGAAGAGGAAGGCCTAGGAAGAATACAGAAGAAGGAAAGGAGGACCACCTCCCAGTCGAGATGAGAGCATGCCCACCCTTTGAGGATTTTGTGATGCTTACCAACTGGTTGGATTCGGTTGGGACTGCCGGTAGAGGAGGCAGGAGAAGAAAGGGAAGGGTGAAAACACCAGGTACTTCTCTCAAAAGTCACGTTCAATAGTTAGAGCAGGCTCAACTCACAATAGCCGAAATATACCAAGAGCATAGAGAGTTGCAGTGTCAGCTGGCAACAAAAGATCAGGAAATACTGTCACCGAAGTGTCGCGCAGGGAGCACGGTTTGGTTACAAAGATGACTTCAGGAAGCACAAGATACAATTGTGCAGCTACGTGAGATACAATAGATGACAGTGAAAGAGGAGCATAAGAAATTACAAAGTGTGAAGGACTATCTGAGAGAGGACCAATGCACAGGAGATATATAGTGAGTGGGTGCTTGCTTTGCATCCTTGGAAGTGCTGCTTAACACCCTTTTGTGTTTTTTTTCTCTTTTGTAAGTGTTTTGTAATCTTACGACGACCGGGCCGGTTAGCCAGGATTTCAGGGTTGTCCATTTGTATGTAACCAAGCCTGGCGAGGTTTTGATCATATATACATATAAAAAAAATGAAAGTGTTGGAATGTATCATGTTCTTTCAGATGTCAATTAAGCGTGTCTTCTTATTCAAGTCTTTTTTTGCATAAATTATGAGATTCTTGTGATCGTTATTGTTATGTCGTGAGTTTTTTAATACTTCACCTTTGTAAAATCTTCGATATCGATTAATTCTTCCATGGTGTTATCAACCTCGGGTCATTAGAAACATTTAATCATAAAAGGGTATTCTGCTAGTGGATAAGGATCATACTTAGAATCTCTCTCGCATTGAAAGTATTTGAGAAAAGACTAGACACCATGGTTGTTGATACCGGTCGACATTGGAGTCATTTATATCAAGAAATTAATCAGTTTGTTATCGTCGATATTGAACTTGTTTCGAGAGTTCAACGGTCAGCAGTGTCACTTTTCTTTACGTGCGACACTTACTATTACATCTTTCTTCCGAAATCGAATGGATCAGTCTTCGGCAAAATCCTCCTTGAGGTTTTATTCGTAGGAAAGAAACGCTCTCATCGGCCAATGCCGATGAAGGTCAACACTCGACTATCTTGACTTCCCAAACGATTTTTCCACCTTTAACTTTCAAGGATGCCAAACTTCTCAAGTGAGTTGGGGAAAATTCTAGGTCGCTGATTCCTTGAGTAGTCGTTAAGTCTCTTAAGACTTAAGATGATTCTTTGTTGTATGTTCAAGTGAACTTTAATTAAAATGTGAAACACATAAGATAAGCAAAGTTTCAGTTTCACCGAGGCAAAAACAGTCAAAAGTAAAATAATAGGGTGGTACCCAAAAGGAAATGGTCACAAAACTTTTAGGGTGTGTTGAGTACTCAACAGATCCCCTGGCATAAAATTGTTGATTGTCGCTCAAATCAGTCACCGGTGGATGAGGTGAAATCCTATGAATCAGATGCGGGTTCTGACTCTGAGTCAGAACCAGAAAGGGGGAGATAGATCATTGACGCAGAAACCAGTGCTATCGTTGCTACCACCAAACTCTAGCCCGGTGAACTAGATGAGGCAGAGGAAGCCAAACACTTTTTTCATTCACATATGTGGGTGAAGGGTACCCCACTGCACTTCATCGTTGATAGCAGTAGACAAAAGAAAATCATCTCATAAAATTTTGTCAAGCAACTCGCCCTTCCGACAACATAGTACTTGTATCCCTATACCATCGAATTTCTCCACCAAGGAAGTGACATCCATGTCAGCCAATAATCTCGCCTTTGATACGAAATCAATCCCTTCACAGACAAGGTATTGTGTGATGTTCTCCCCCTCAAAGTTTGTAATGTTATTTTGGGTAAACCATATTTATGGAAACATCATGTTGTATACAAGTCTAGGCCTAGTAGTGTTATTATTAATTTGAACAAGAAATTGTACAGGATACCCGAGGCAGTCCCACCTAGTGTTGTTTCCTTGATATTTTCCAAGCAATGCAGGAAGGTCATCTCTCAGATGGGGAAGATTTAATTCTTCATGATTCACTCTCAGAATGAGTGAAATATCGTCGCCACATCCAGGGTCTCCATGGCCGACCTCTCCACAAAGAAAAAGAAATTGGATAAGTTCGTGGAAAAATACTCAGATATCTTCTCCTCACCTATCAAGGTACCTATACACTGTCAGGTCAAGCACCCCATCGATCTGACCCATGACACACCACTTCCCAATGGGCCAGTCTATCGTCTCTCTTTGTTAGAGAATGAGGAGAACAAGCGATAGATCCAAGAACTTCTCCACATGGGACACATTAGTCCCATATCATCACCTTGTGAGAGCCCAATCGTGTTGGTACAGAAGAAAGATGGAACCTAACGAATCTACATTGATTATCATGCCCTAAATAAAATCACAGTTAGAAATCAGTACCCAATTCCCTGAATTGACGACCTCCTTGATCAGCTCACGGGGGTCAAATAATTCAGTAATATTGATCTGAAGTATGGCTACCACCAGGTCCTGATAGAATAGACAAATGTATGGAAGATTTCCTTCAAGTCAAAGGAAGGTATTTTTGAATGGTTGGTCATGCCTTTTGGTTTGACAAATGCTCCAGCCACTTTCATGAGGATGATGGAGGATATCCTACAACCATTCACCAATACTTTTGTAGTGGTGTATCTGGATGACATCCTCATTTACAACAAGACTTGGGAAGAATACGTGCAGCATATTCAACAGGTTCTTCACACCCTGTGGTAGCATAAGCTATACGCCAACTTGGAAAAATGATCATTTTTCATGGAAAAGGTCCATTACCTGGGCTACATCATTGATCAACATAGCATACATGTGGATCCAACCAAGATCCAAGTCATCTATGACTGGCTAGCCCCAACCAGTCTCACTAAGCTTCGAAGCTTCATAGTCCTTGCCAATTTCTACCACAGGTTCATGTTGGGATTCTCCCATATTGCATGGGCCCTCATCCAAGTAACCAGGGGTGGTGGTAAGACAGAATTTGTGTGGGGCTAGTTCCAAAACAAGCGTTCAATCATTTGAAGTAGCGCTTGTTCTCAACCCCAATACTTTCACTACCGGACCTGCAACAACCCTTTGAGATCGAGACAGATGCTTCAGACTATGTTGTGGGCATCGTTCTCACTCAACACGACCACCCCGTGGCCTATCATACTGAGACACTATCAAATGTTGTCTGTAAGTACCCTACTTACAACAAAGAAATGTACTCCATTGTGCAAGCTTGCTGCCAGTGGAGACATTACATTCTTGAGAATGAGACAGTCATCCACACTTATCATAAGCCACACCAGTTCATGCAAACACAAGGCAAATTGTAGAATGACCTCCATCAAAAGTGGTCCACATACTTGCAGCAATTCCACATCAATGTCAAGTATAAAACATGAAGCACCAACTGCATCGTTGATTACCTCAACAAACTGCCAACAAGGATGATTTTAAGGATGGAAATTTATATTAAAATGTAGAAACATGGGCTAATCTTACTAGTCCTTAATATGCATAATGTAAAATGTTTGGCTATATTTTTGTAAAAATATTCAAATTTATAAGGATTTTATATAGTTTCTATAAAATTTTGGCGATTTTTAACGTAAAATAGTTTTATTCTATGGAATTTGGGCGAACCATTTTTAGAAAAACTGGAAATTAGCAAATCTTTTTTGGGGAAAAACCATGGAAAATTATCCCATTTGCGAAATTTATCCCATGAGACCTATGGATGGCCCCAACTCTATGAGACAGACCCGGACTTCGCCACCACCTACCAAATGTTGGGCGCAAACGCAGTTGTTGCTAATTTCCATCTTCAAGACAGGTTATTGTGTCATCTAGGCCATATATGTGCTCCATCAAGTGAGCGAGCGAAGTTGATATGGGAATCCCACTACAGTCAGGTGGCAGGACACTTCGGCGTCAAAAAGACAATGGAAATGTTGTAGAAACATTTCTACTGGCCAAAACTTTGACAGGAGGTCAACAAGTATACCAGGTCCTGCATTGCATGTGTTATTTCCAAACCGACCACTAAGAAATAGGGCATGTAAACCCCTCTTCCTACTCCTGACAGGCCATGGGAATCCATCCCAATGGACTACATATCGGGTCTCCTGTCCACCAAGTGGGGAAATGATTGTGTTCTTGTGGTTGTTGATCTCTTTTCTAAGATAGAGATTCTGGTTGCCTGCAAGAAGAGCATCACAACAGATGTCACTGCCAAGCTCTTCTTTAAACGAGTCTGGGTACATTTTGGAATCCCTCAAACCATTGTATCAAATTGGGACATTCGATTTCTCAACACATTTTGGTCGAGCCTCTAGTCATTGTTGGACACCAAGCTCACCAAATCCACGGCCTTCCACCCCCAGACAGATGGCCAAACCGAGGTCGTAAATTGAATGATCGTGCATATCCTGTGCATGTATAATTCCAAGCAACCTCGCACATGGGATGAGATTCTTCCCTATGTTCATCATAGCTACAATTAAGCCCTGCATAGCTCAACCAACCACAACCCCTTTCAGGTGGGGTTGGGATTCCAACCATTGGGTCCCATAGATATTGCGCTACCCCTTGCGGTCACCTTGACCGACTCATCTTCTGCTCCAACCGAAGCTGACAAAGCCACCCGGTTCATTGAGAAGATAAAAAACATCCGCCAATAGGTTCAGGATATCCTACATAAGTCCAATGACAAGTACAAGAAGCGCCATGATCAACATCAGGTGCCACATAAGTTTCAAGTGGGTGACAAAGTTTGGTTGAACTTGCAGAAAGAATGCCTTATAGGACCCCATCAGAAGCTTCACCCACTCTGTTATGGGTCGTACACCATCACCAAGGCTATGGGTGATAATTCTTTTGAGCTCAACATTCCTCCTTTTCTTGGCCTACACCCAATGTTCAACATGGAGCTCCTTCGACCTTATTTCCCACCATTATTGGACATGTCAGAGATAGCAGAACAATTGATGTCAACAAAGCTCAACCCTGACAACATACAACATGAATCTAGTGATCAAATTGTGGACAAACATTTCAAGGGCACTTGCTAGCAAAGGATCTATCTTTTTTGAGTTTTCAAAGCAGGGCAACTCCTACACCAAGGCAAGTGGCTCACTCGGGACCAAATTCAACAGAAATTTCCTCATCTGATGGGGGCACTCAACGCAATGGAGACCATTTATTTCTAAGGGGATAGGATTGATATAGATTGATTTTGGTGGCCTCCCACCTATTCCAACTAGTTCATTATGGCAGTTTTCCAGTTTGGCAGTTTTTTCCTAGTTTTCGGGTCCCTGACTTTCGAGGCCGTTTTGAGGCCCTAAACAACGTTTTAAGAGCTTGCCACAGTCAAAACATCTTACTAGTATTAGTATGATAGCAACATGTGTATTCCTCGAATAGATGTTTCTAACGGGGTATCGTGCGCCTAAAACAAAGATCGTATGCAAAACTTACAACTCCAGGAAGTTGATGTACTAACTTACCCAAATGGATCCCACATGACTTTTGGCACTTCATCTCCTAGGGTTAGGTTTTTGGATGTCTAGGGTTTTTTACATTCTTGTTTATTGTAAAAAGGGCTTCAGAGCCTCATTTTAATGATCTTCTGGCAAATGAGCACAATCGTCACATCTCTTCTCAGAGATAAGCCACCACCATTGTAGTAAGCTTGGTTTTCGCAACATTTTACAGTTTCAACTTATTTCCTTATTGAATATAAATTAGTTTTGTTGTATATCTGTTATCATGTGTTAAGCATATTTTGATAATAATATGTATTCATTTCGTTCTGCTCATAAAATATGGATCAGTGGTATCGGAGCAATCTTCTCCTTGGCATTCTTAATGCATGTCCCCAACGAGCTTAGGGTACAAAGAATTGGGTCTCGAGCTTGTTTCTCTTAAGGAAAAAATCCTCACACGCCCAAGCGACCTCTCATGGTGGGAGAAAAGAAAGGCGACGGGATAGGAGATCCCTTCAAAATGTTGTTCAAGGAAGCCCTCATGCAACAAAGGAATGAGATGATGGATTTTGTGCAAATCCTTCAGTGGCTACCAACAGGAAACACATCTTCCTAAAATGGAGGTGGTGCCCCCTTCAAGGTACAAATCAACTTCTATATTCCTATATTTGAAGGTCGGATAGGCACAGATGTTGTAGATAAATGGTTGAATCTACTAGAAGGGTATTTCTTTGTCCATAACTTCTCGAATAGAGAAAATATTACTTTTGTGCTCCTCAAAGATGTTCCACATGTCAAAGATTGACGGGAAACTTTCTGTGAGCAAAAGGAAACAAAGGAACCCTCATTATTTATAGTCCTGGTCACCTGGGAGTCTTTAGGGATGTTATTACGGAACAATACTACTCTGTTGGAAGTTATGACGACATGTACACAAAATGGACCACACTGTGGTAGAAAGGAGACCAAGCAGTGCCCGAGTTCACAAATATCTTCCATACCTTGCGCACAAAGTTGGGTATCAAATATTTTGAGCGACATATGGTGCTCAAGTATCACGATGGTCTTCATAGATACATCCAAGACGAAATGGATTTTTTGGACATCTCATCCTTAGGTGTGGCCTATTGATATGTCGTAAAAATCGAGCAGAAGATCAAACAAAAGACACGGTAATTTGGGCCTAGGAACCCCTCACAGCAAAATCCAGAAAGGGGAGGCCCCAACTTGCAGAAAAAAGGACAGAGAAAATATGGACAACCTCAAGACAACCAGTCTAGGCCAAAAGAAAAGAAGGACACCGTAAAGACAAAGAAAGATAGCGGGAAGTGGTGTGACTTCCATAAGAGCCTCTGGCATAAAACTATTGGTTGTTGCTCAAAGCAGTCGTTGGTGGTTGAGGTGAAAGACTCTGAATCAGATGCGGGTTCCGACTCTAAGTCAGAACCAGAAAGGGGGAGACAGATTATGGACGTAGAACCCGGTGCTACCATTGCTACCACCAAGCTCCAGCCCAGTGAACCAAACGATCTAGGGGAAGGAAACACCTTTTTCATTCACATATGTGGGTGAAGGGTACCCCGTTTCACTTCATCATTGATAGCGGTAGCCAGAAGAACCTTATCTCAGCACAGGTTGTCAGGCGACTCACCCTGCCAACAATTCCACACCCGCAACCCTACACCATCGGATGGCTCTGCCAAGGAAGTGACATCTGCATCAGCCAACAAAGTTGCCTACCATATGGAATCAAGTCATTCAAAGATGAGGTATTGTGTGACGTTTCCCCCCTCGAAGTTTGTAATGTTCTTTTGGGCCAAACATATTTATGGAAACGTCATATTGTATATGAGTCTAGGCCTCGTAGTGTTATTATTACTTTGAACAAGAAATTGTACAGGATACCTGAGGTAGTCCCACCTAGTGTTATTTTCTTTATCTCTACCAAGAAATGCAGAAAGGTCATATCTCAGACGAGGAAGTTTGTATACTTTGTGATTCGCTCTCAGAATAAGTGAAAGATCATCGCCACATCCAAGGTCTTTGTAGCTGACCTCTCCACATAGCAGAATAAAGTGGATAAGGTCATGGAATAATACTCATATATATTCTCCTCACCTACCGGGGTACCTATGCAATGTCAAGTAAATCACCCCATCTATCTGACCCCCTAGAGCATCGCTTCACAATGGGCTAGTCTATCGTCGCTCTTTGTTAGAGAATGAGGAGATCAAGCGACATATCCAAGAACTGCTCCACAAGGGGCACATATGTCCCATCTCATCACCTTACAGGAGCCCAATCATGTTGGTATAGAATAAATATGGAACCTGGCGACTCTACATTGATTACCGGACATTGAATAAAATCACAGTCAGAAACTGGTACCTGATTCCCCGAATCGACGACCTCCTTG
>ML819879.1:84709-108810 GCA_009831015.1 Picea engelmannii | reverse complement strand
TGATGGTCGGGGATGTTACAATAAGAATGTGATGGGTACAATGTGGGTATACAGGAATAAATTCATTGAAGATGTATAGGTTACAAGGAACAAATATAGATTGGTATGTAAAGGATATGCATATGTTGAAGGAATCGACTTTGAAGAGATATATGCCCCAATTTCCAAAATGGAAGCAATCTGATTGATTTTAGTTTATGCATGCTCCAAAAATATTAAAGTGTATCAGATGGACGTAAAATCAACTTTTCTGAATGGGGAACTTGAAGAAGAAGTCTACAGTGAACAACCAGAAGGATTTCAATTTTCATAGAATGCATATTATGTGTGTAAATTAAAGAAGGCCTTGTATGGTCTAAAGTAGGCTCTTATAGAATGGTGCTCTAGACTGGGTAAATATTTACAACAGGAAGGGTTCAGAAAAGGAAGTGCAAACAACAAACTCTACATCAAGGTAACTCAAGATAGTATTTTACTAATTGAAGTTCATGTTGATGATATTATTTTTGGAAGTACTGATTACAGGTTAAGCCAAAAATTTGCAAAGGACATGCGGAATGAATATGAAATGTCATTAATTGGAGAACTATCCTTCTTTCTGGGTCTTCGGATACGTCAAAGAAACCAAGGAATTTTTATTTCTCAAACCAAGCATATCAGAGAAATGCTAAAGAGCTTCGGAATGAAAGATTGCAAACCAATTATCACTCCCATGCAAACCAGTTTCAAGTTGAGCAAAGATGATGATTGAAAGTCTACAGATCATAGGCAATATAGGTCAATTATTGGTAGCCTAATATATGTGACAACATCCAGACCATATGTAATGCAAGAAGTTGGATAGGTGGCACGATTTCAAGAAGAAACAAAGGAATCACATGTATTAACAATGAAGAAGATTTTCAGATATCTCAAACGAACATAAAAGTTTGGATTATGGTATCCAAAAGGAAATGATCTATTAGTTATTACCTACACAGATGTGAATTGGGCAGGTTGCATTGATGACCAACGAAGCACTAGTGGAGAAACATTATAGTTGGGTGAGTGTTTAATATCATGGCTAAGCAAGAAACAATCATCAGTATCTTTATCTACAACCGAGAAAGAGTATATTGCAACAACAACATGTTGTAAACAGGTTCTATGGATGGAACAAAATCTGATAGATATACAGGTTGAGTATGATGAGCCTATTCCAATCTATTGTGATCATACAAGTGCCATTAGTATCTCAAATAACTTGGTGATGCACTCCAAAACGAAGCACATTATAATCAAGTATACCTTTTTATGGGTACATGTTCTAGAAAAGAACATCAGAGTTGAATATGTGGGCACAAAAGAACAAGTGGAAAACATATTTACAAAACTGCTTCCACGAGAAGCCTTTGAGTATCTTTGTCAGAGACTCCTAGTTATTTATACTCCAAAATGAATGATTTTCAATGCTTATCTTATATGTCTTATATGTACATGAGGAAGCACCATAAAGAGGACAATTCAAGTTTGGATATCAGACGAGTCAGTTAAGGTAGCAACCCCGAATGGAAAGATACCTTTGTCATTGATGACAAAGGGGGAGATATTTATTATATGTGGAGGACAAAGGCATGATTCTAGGGGGAGCATTGGTCACAAAGATGCAGGCATGGTTCCAGGGGGAGCATGAGTGATATAATTTCAGTCTTGCATTAGAGTGTTGCCATCAATTCCAAAGGGGGATATTGTTGATTAATTGGGTTGGTTTTCATTGATTTCAACCCTTGAAGAAAGTCTGGTAGCAAATTCCGGTAGCACAAAGGTTTGGGTAATGGACCCAAGTTTTTTTGATGTATAATGGTATGATTTTTGATATATTTATAGGTAAGACTATTATATATGGATAGTACATGTCATGTCATTTCCAGTGGTATGTGGAACGTCACATAAATCCTCACGGTTTGAGAGTTATGGCCTTACGAAGTTGAAGGACCCTCATATGATTGGCTTGAAACCCCAAAAGGTCAAAGAAGTCAAAGTGCTTGCAAATAAGAAATTATTTAAATCATAAAGTGAAGTGACAATGTCAAAGAGGATTATTTAATTAATAAAGTGAAGTGACAAAGTCAAGGAGCATTATTTAAATAATAAAGTAAATAGAGAACTTTCTAATTATGGAAAGTGGTTATAAGAAGATTAACCCGAAAATGAGGTAAATGGGTTTAGTGGTAAATTGGCTATTGGATACATGGACAAGTGGAAAATTAATCAAAGTTGGACATAGGTGACTATGTGTATAAAGTGGCTATGTGGACAAAGTGGCCCAGAAGTTGCTTCTAAGAAAACTACTTGGAGAGTATAAATAAGAGGCAAGACCCTCTCATTTTAATCACACTTGAGAATATTGAATATCTATAGGTGACTAAGGTAACCAAAGGATATCTAATCCGAATTTTAGAGGGAATTTGAAGTAAAGAAGGCCGAAATTCAAGGAGGAGAAATGTTTTTGATGATGCTTTCCAAGGTATGTTATTTACAGATCATCTCACCATTTTCACAATAAATTTATTTCTAGAATGATTCAGACCATGAAATTGGGAGGCCATTGAGGAAACATATCCAATTAGTTGTGTTATTAATTTCATCTTGTGCGTTGGTGTATTTTTGGAGTTACACTTTGTGGAAAATAGGGTTTGTGGCTAGTCCTGAAACTAGTCTAAAACAAGTGTTTCGGGTAAAAATGTCATAACTTCTTCATATCAGATCCAAATTTCATAAGAACAAATGTTTGGGTTAGCGTACAACCTGTAGTAGTCCGTGTAAACTGTTTAGATCCATACAACAAATATTTTGTGTGGGGCACACTCTACAATTTCACTCTCTAGAATAAGCCAAAATTGAAAAAGGTGTGCCATTTTTCCTATAACTCATTTTCTAAGAGGTTACAAGTAGTGACACCTGGAGGAGTTTCATAAAACACATTGAAGAACATTGTGTACTATTTTCATATCTTATTAATTACAGGCGCATAGTTATGATTATCTAAAGTTAGGGTTGTTGACTAATCCAAAATTAGTCATGTGAGACTAAAGTAAAGTTTTATGAAAATGTGAGTCTCTTGTTGTTAATGTTAAGGAAGGTTTGCAGGTTGAGGTACAATTTAGTGGATGTTTTATGCACTTGTTTATAGTACAAGTTGATTACATGTTGTTTGGCATGGGTTCGTGCATGGTTGATGCACTATTTTATGGTACAAGCTAATTACAGGTTGATGGATGGTTGATGCATGGTTCAAGTTATTGGTACAGGTTGTTTGGTAGAGATTTGCAATAGTATATCTCTAAGTGATAGTGTGGCAGTGGTTCCATCATTCTACTTATATGTCAGGGTGGTTGGATGGGGAAAGGACGGGTGGTTGTATCCACCTTCCGGTTGTAGCCAAAGAACATAGGGGGTTGTATCCTCCTTCTGGTTGTAGCCATAGAATTGGGGATTTGTATCTTCGTTCATCTTGTATCCTGAGAAACTAGGGGTTTGGAGCCTCCTTCTAGTTGTATCTAGAAAACAAAGGAAGTTGGTGCTTCAAATGAACGTAATTCTTCAATATAGATAAGAAAAAGAATTATGTGGTTTTCTCCCACTTTGGGTTTCCACGGAAAAAAACTGGTGTACTGTGTATATGTATGATTTTTCATTTGTTCACTGTTTATTTACTCTGCAAATATTGGATGATAATGATATATTTCTATAATACTTGAATTATATGGTTAAAAAGGATTAGATTTCTCTATTTCTGATTCACCCCCCCTCTCAGTAATCCAACAATTGGTTTCAGATCGGGTTCATTCAGAAATTAGTTTAACCACGGAAAGGTAGATCATGGAGAGAAACAACATGTATAAAAATGGCATACCACAATTTTATGGACATAAGTATTCATTTTTGAGAATAAGGATGAAGACATATATACATGCATAAGGATTTTAAATTTGGGAATCAATTGTAGATGGATACACAACACCATTAGTTTCACCGACAAATGACAAAGCTGTGAAACTTGGTCAAAATAATTCCAAAGCCACAAGTGCTCTTCTGAATGGTCTTGGAGAATCAATATTCACCAAAGTTTCACATTGTAAATCTGCTAAAGAGATTTGGGACAAACTTGGAAATATTTATGAAGGAGATTCAAAAGTCAAAGAAGCAAAGCTTCAAACTTATAGAGGTCAGTTCGAACAATTAAAGATGAAGGAAGATGAGAATATTGAAACTCAATTTTTACGAGTCAATGAAACAATAAATGAAATCTTGGGATTGGGAGAAGAAATCAAAGAATCTATAATTGTTCAAAAGGTACTAAGATCTCTTCCTATGAGAATTGACCGTAAGATATCAACACTAGAATAAAGAGCATAGATAAACTCAATAAGCATGGACAAATTACATGGCATCTTCATAGCATATGAAATGCGAATTGAACAAGAAAATCCATATATAAAAGAAGCAGCCTCCAAATCATCCAAAAGGTCAAAGAAAAAGGGAAAACAAAAAGAAAAAGAACATAGCAATAGCACTGATGCCTATGAAGGCGATGAAGAAGTGGCCAATTTTGTGAGAAGATTGAATAAGGGAACCAACGGTAGGTATAGAGGTAAGCTTTGCTATATGTTTTAATTGTGATGATATTGGCCATTTTTATAACAAATGTCCTCATAAGAGAAAGAGAAATGATGAAGGTTACTCAAATTAAAAAAAAAAAACATATAAAGGCAAAAGAACCACAAAGAAAGTTTTCAAGGAATGCTTATGCACCAAAGAAGACATCTCATCATGACATGAAGATGATGTCAATGACAATGAGAAAGAAAGAGTTGTATTCACGGCAGTAGAAGACTCCCAAGAAGAATTTGAAGAGGCTGAAGAAGAATATGAAGAGGTCGAAGAAAAATATGAAGAGGCAGAAGTTGACTACCAAGAAGAATTGTTGTGTGTCATAGAAGTTAACAGAAGAGAAAAGAATAAAAACAAGAAACTACAAGTGAAACTAGAAAAGAAAGAAGACACTCAGGAACTAGAACAAATGATCACAAATTTGAAGGTTCAAATTGAAGAAGATAAAATAATTGAAGAGGCACTCAAAGAACAACTAGAAGGAAGAGACAAGATCATTGGAAATTCAGAAGAAAAAATTGTCACGTTAAGAAAGGATCTTAAAAATAAAAATATGCAAAACAACTCAAAATTTTTGAATGACATTATCAACATTCAAAAACCTCATCATGACAAGTCTGGACTTGGAAATAATCAGACAGAAAAGGGATCAAGCTCCAGAAAAATAGAACAAGAAATATATCCAAAAAGCTATGCAGAAACAATCAAAGGGGATAGGAAGGTCTACAAAGAAAATTATAGGGACACTCCTCCACTGAGAAGATTCATATTTCAGAATCAATGACCGATAGAAATAGATAGGCCTCAGGAAGAATAAGGATTCATAAGAGTACCTCCTTTCGGAAGATCTTCAACTCCTAGGTATAAAACTATATATTTTTGGTTTATGTTATGCATGTAATAATTTTGGACATAAAGTCATGAAGTGCATATCTAACAATAGGAACATAAACAAATTTGAATGTCATACACAAAAGGGTTATCCAAAAAACCCTAGTGAAACACAGAGAATAAGTTACAACATGTTTGAATCTTTGAGCACTGAAGTGGAATGATACAAATGTAACAACTTTGGACACATGTCCAAATATTGCAGAAAGACAATCCCTCCTAGAGAACCACAACAGAACAACAACAATCACATATAAGAACCTCAAAAAAGGACATGGATAAGAAAGCAGAACTAGTATAGAAATGAAGAATGCACACTCTCTCTACAAGCTAAGCAGAAGAAACATGGTTGGTATGTTCACATTGGATGTTCAAAACACATGACAGGTGATAGAGACAAGTTTCTTACATTAAGAAAGGAAATATATGGATCAGGCTCCTTCGGAAATGATGCTTCAGCTAAAATCATTGCAAAATACATAGTCAGAATTGGGAACAAGAATACCAAGGAAGAAAATGTTCTAATAGTAGAATATATGAAGCATAATCTTCTAAGTGTGAGTCAAATGTGTGACCAAGGTCATAAATTTACTTTTGATTCACAAAAGTGTTATATAAGAAAAAAAGGTTTAGGAAAATTGATTGCAACAACTGCGAGAACTTCAAGCAACAAATATGTACTAAGTGAAATTGGAAATAAAAGTATTTACTAGGAAAGGAAGATGAAAGTTGGTTATGGCACAGAAGAATGGGTAACATACATTTTGATAACCTTGTCAAATTCGGAAAAAGGGAGGCATCTAGAGAAATTCCCCTGATCACGAAACCAACCAACATTTTATGCAAGCATTGTCAACAAAGAAAGTGTTGGCAGCCCAACATACTTTTAACTTTTTAAAGCATCAAATAATAATCTATGTAGCTGCCTACCTGGGGTCGTACATTTTCTGTTCTTCATTAGAAATTTTTGAAACTACAAATGTGAGTTTTCGGTCATTCCTAGTGTTTTTGTTTTTAGGCTTTGTTCATGACTGAAAGCATGAAAATGAAGCATTAAAACTTATGACTGTATTACCACTTCATTTAAAAGTTTATGAAAGGTAGGTGGCTCCACAATTTTTGTTAATAAAGACTTTGTTTCCTGCTATCAAGCTCATCTTCTTTATTGACTCCTCAAACGTGAAGCAGGCTTATGGATTGTTATTTGAATCAACAAGGGTCCTTTTAGTTTAAACCTTGATATATTTTTTGTGGCTCTTGGTCATGCGTTTCCTTATGAATACATTTTGGTTTTTAAAATTTTTCCCTATCCTAAAATTTAGAAACCAAACCTACCTTATTGCATAATGATAAAGTTTTAATGCACCTGGTCGTGGCCTGTACCATGTGAGAGGTGCCAGGTTGACGACAGTAAGCCCGTTACTTCAAGATTAGCCTTGTCTTTTGCATGTATTCCTCACATTCATTTCATAAAACGCCTATCATTTCATATTAAGGAACTTTTGTTCATATGCCCTAGGTTATTGATGAGTTTTGGGTCTAAAATGTCGCTCTGGTATTCTCCTTCAAAACCCTCCATACTCACTGTGTTTTATTAAATGCTTGTTGAATCCCCATGGCCCTAGTTGTTAGGATTGAACCCAATGGCTCTCATACCCTGCTCCTATGCGATGATGCAAGGGAGGATCTCGAGGGTCAAGGTTGGCTTGTTTTTATTGAGAAATTCTAGGGATTCAACTTGCGAATCTCTTAGGAATTTTCCCTTTTGTTTGACGGATACCGAGCCAAGGTGGGAGACGTTCAGGTTGAGGTCACAAAGGAGTTTTTAGGTCAAGAAACAGGTCTTCCTTTGACCGGGTAGAAGTGGTTCAAAAACACTAAATTCGAGGAGGTTACATGGAGCCTTTTCTTCACATCTCGAAAAATCAATTACTGCGATAGAGGTATGCCCGTGTCCATGTTGAAAACCCGATGGCATGGCTTGCTAGCAGTCTTGAAAAAATTCATGACATGTGAAGTCCATTTTGGTTTTGTTTTTCTATATCATATACGTTTTCTTATGAATTTCATTGGGTTTCAATTAAACATGCCATATTACCTGTGGAGAAGCTTGTATAAAATGGAAAAGAGGTATAAAAGGAAACAATTGGATTCAAGATTGTTTCACCATGTCTTAATAAAGATACTGTTAGTACACCAATTGAAGCTACAACATGATGACTAGAACACCTTCCTGGACCGAAATGGTTTCATTGACTCTGATGTTATAGAGGTTTACAAACCGGTGATAGAGGAAACCATAGTCCCTTCATCTACACAGGCCTGTGTTACGACCACCCTCAGTAAGCCTATACGCGACCCAAAATTTGTTGAGCAAAACCATGAACAACGCTCACGACCTAACACCTCTGCTAAGAAAGTAAACACACCTGTGAGCAAGCCATCTAAAGGTGATATAGATTTAGGTTTTAAAAATAAAAGGGCAGCTGGTTGATTTCAAGGAAACTATGAAATAAATCAAATGCTCATGTTAGCTCGATCAAAATGATAGACGTCCATGAAATCTTACACTCGGAGATCGATAGATTCTTGGCCGAAGAATACCCTCCTTCCTTCCAAGAAGAACCCCACCAGGCTTAAAATTTCATGGATAATCTCCCACCTTGATTGAAGCACAATCAGGGGTTTCCAGGTATTAAGTTTGATAAAAAATCTAAAGGTAACAGTGAAGACAGTCTGGCATACAACCGTGGGTATTCTCAAACGACTGTCATAGGTTTACAATGTAAAACTTGTCTATTCTGGATTGACAACTATTACATGGACATACCCATTTTACAATCACATATCAAAACCCTTACCGATCTAGATGACCCCCTAACAGATGAAAACTGTAGGCTAAAGTCCAGTATTCAAAAACAAGGAAAACGTCCGAAAACAACAAGGAACATCATACTAAAAAATGTCGAAAGTGTCACAGCAATGATCAATTCTGAGATCATGTTAATCGATTTGATTTTCCAATTAAAGGTAAAGATTTGTTTTTGTATTAAAATAGTGTTACATTCTTGTTCATAAAATAAATTAGATTTTGTTGCTAAAATAAGACTAGCTACAGAATCAGCAGATGTTGTAGCCAATCTATTCATATTCAAAATTTGGAAAATATTAGTTAAATGTATATCTAAATTTCATTTATTTTATCTTTTTCTTTCAGGATATTTGGGAGTCTATGGTGACTAAATGATCTGGATATTTTTTGAGCTTATTATCCATATCCATGGCTCATTTTTGTGTAAACAAGAACAAACCCTTTTTCATTTTTAGAGATTTAGTGTGATTTGGGGTGGTTATATCCCCCCTTATTTTTGTAATCAGTAGAGGATTGCAGAGATTTAATCTTATCTCATAAGATAAGACAATTATCTTTTCTGAACCCTTTAAAAACTCATATTTTTGTAATGAAAAGATCTTGGCTTGGGGCTGAAGTATGGACAATTAATTCACAGACTTGAATGGAATAGAAATGCATATTACAACTTTAGCTTCTTGTGTATGATGTCTTAGTTTAAGTTTTGTTTATCTTAACATGATAATAGGTTTTCATATATTTTGTCTCCATGCTTTATTATAAGTTGAGATAATTCATTTATAAATGTTGTCCATATGTGATGCTTCAGATATTATATAGGGTGATCATCTATGTCAACTCAAATTATGAGATTTGTCTTTAATTTTCTATTGAACGTTTTAATGCAAATTTCTTACAATAAGATTTGTCTCACTGTAATTCCTTGTAAATTATAAGGTCACCACAATTATTTGCATCTATTCGTTATGTCGTCAAAATTCAACAGTCAATATACTGTGCTGCATTTATTTGGATCAATTTCAAGGTTCATTGTAGATTTGTCTCTGAGACAGACTGGCTAGACTTTCCATAATTATACAAATGTTGGATGCATGTCGATTAACTCATTTATAGGTTAGTTTATTTCTTTTTGTTGTTTATTTGTTTACGAAAATCTAATATATGGTCTGGCTTTGACCGTCCACATACTTTTGTTTCATAGTACATTTTCTTGTTTAATTTTAGATAAATAAAGAAAAAACAAAAAATAGTTTATGTGCTTTCTTTATCTGCTTTTGTTAAAGAAGACATATTTTCATAGATTTTCATGAGTTTAGATTAAAACTCGCAACTTGTACATCATGCACATAAATTAGATAAACATATATGTTGTGTAAATATTATTATTCAATAGCTATATAGATACGTATATACATATATACATTAAGTAGTTATATGTTAGATTTCTCTTTTCCTTTTATTTGTTTCTTTTAGGAATTTTAGATTGGCCAACAGAGCCATTAAACCTGTCGGAGCGAGTCACACCAAATGGCTTGGGTTATTTAGACAACCTCGGACCAGACTCGTTCATCCAATTGATGGACGATCAATTTCGCCCGTCAATAGAAAGCAAACAAAGACCAGATTTAAATGAAAAGAATATTCAACGACAAGACCACTAGAAATTTTGCATACTAATATAGTTGGACCAACTACAACAAATGGTTTAAAAGGTGAGAAATACTTTATGCTATTAATTGATGATTATACAAGAATGACTGTAGTTTTATTTCTCAGGAATAAGTCATAATCTTTTGAAAACTTCAACGTCTACAACGAAGTGGTTGAAAATCAAATGGATTCAAAAATCAAATTCTTGAGATATGATAATGGAGGAGATTTCACTTCAAAGGAATTTATGGAATACTGTGACAGGCATGGAATAAAAAGGAAATTCTATGTTGCTAGGACACCTCAACAGAATGGAGTTGTTGAAACAAAGAACAAGATAGTACAAGAAATGGCTCGAACAATGATAATGGATTCCAAATTGAAAGATATATTTTGGAAACAGGAAGTGCATAAAACAATTCACATTCAAAACAGAGTAATTCTCAGAAACAACAATGAAAAAACTCCCTTCGAGCTATGGAAAGGAAGACTAGCAAATGTGAAGCACTTCAGATTTTTTGGAAGCAAATGCTACATCAAAAGAGAAGATGGAAAAATGGGAATGTTTGACTCTCATGTGGAAAAATGAGTACTTTTTGATTACTCAAGTACAAGGAAAGAATACAAGTGTTACAACATGAGATTGAACAAAGTTGTGGAAAGCATCAATGCAACAATTGATGAAACAAGTAGACAATAATTAAAGGAAGAAGAAAATGAATCAATGGAATAGACTTGCAAAAAAGAAGCAGAAGATAAAAAATAAGTAGAAGGGGAAGATTAAGAGGATTCGACAAAAGAAGAAGTTCAAGTTTAGCAAGTACCTCTAAAGACACCTAGAAGACGAGTACAAAAGAATCATCCTTCAGATCAGATTATCAGAAACATAGATATAGGAGTTCATACTAGAAGAAGAATTTGATCTCCAAAACAAACACACCTAGCACTCTCAGCTACGATTGAACCAACCTATTTTGAAGAGGCCAACAAGCATGAATTTTGCAATAAGTCCATGGATGAAGAATTGGATCAAATAGAGAAAAATGACACTTGGGAATTGGTTCCAAGACCAAAGGATAAGAATGTGATTGTCACAAAGTGGGTATACAGGACTACATTGAATGAACATGGAAAGGTTACAAGGAAAAAAGATATATTGGTATATAAAGGATATGCACAGGTTGAAGGAATCGAATTTGAAGAGACATTTTCCCTAGATTCTAGAATGGAAGCAATATGATTTCTTTTAGCTTATGCATGCTCCAAAAATATTAAAGTGTATTAGATGGACGTAAAATTAGATTTTCTGAATGGGGAACTTGAAGAAGAAGTCTACAGTGAACAACCAGAAGGATTTCAGTTGTCAGAGAACACAAATTATGTGTGTAAATTAAAGAAGGCCTTATTTGGTCTTAAACAGGTTCCTAGAGAATGTTAAGAACCAAATATCAATATAGCATAGAAAAACCTTAGAATAAGTACTCAGCGCCTTGAAAAAGAAAGAAATTCAGATAATAAGCCTCTTCGAGGGGGCAATCTCCTTATGCCCACATAAATTTACAATTACAAGACAATTCAAAATGAAAATGTCTCCTTGGTATATATAGGAGACTAGGAGGTATGATTACAACTAATGGAATAAAGATGAAATAAATAAAATAACATTACAAATGTAATATGCCCCAATTAAGGGGTAATGAGCCACTATTTAGGGCTTAACATGCCCCTCCCCTTGAGACAAGTGTTGTCTGCAACACTTGAGTAAATCTAGATGCTTCTGTATAAAAGACTCATCTTCCCAAGTGGAATCTTTAGCCGGTAGTTTCCTCCATTTAATGAGATACTCTGCAATGGATATATTCCTCAGCTAGAGAATTCTTGTGTCAGTGATGGCTTCAGGCTCCATTATGATTTTTCCTTCCTCGTCAAGTTCTGGAAATATAGTTTGAACAAGGATCTTTTAAGCTATAAACTTCTTTAATCATAAAACATGGAAAACTGGGTGTACTCGTGAAGATGTAGGCAACTCCAATTTGTGTGCCATAGTACCAATATTTTGAAACACCTTATAAGGGCCATAGTACTTTGGTGATAATTTATTATCCTTCTTGGCTTGCTTGAGGGACATTTGTTTGTATGGTTGTAGTCTTAAAAACACTCAATCGCCTACTTCAAAACATCTTTCACTATGATGTTGATCTACTTGTTGTTTCATGTGATTTTGTGGCATGGATAGGTTTTCCTTTAATATTTGGAGAACTTGTTGTTGATGCTCAATGTGATCTTCCACTGCTTGAACTTTAGATTTTTCTTTTAGAGAATAAGTGATGGAAGGAGGGTGGTATCCATAGAGTGCCATAAATTGTGTCATTTTTGTTGCAGTATGAAAGGAAGTGTTATACCACCATTATGCCAAGGGTAACCATTTGAACCATTGTGTTTGTTTATCAGAGACAAAGAAATGAAGGTATCCTTCAAGACATTTGTTCACTCTCTCAGTTTTTCCATCAGATTGAGGATGATAGGATGAGATATGAGCCAATTGAGTACCCAAACAAGAAAATAATTCCTTCCAAAAATGTCCAGTGAAGATGGGATATCTGTCACTTACAATAATATTTGGGTTGCCATGTAGATTTTGAACTATCTCCATGAATGTGGTGGCAAATATACTAGTTTTGAAGGGATGAGAGAGCGCACAAAAGTGTTCGTACTTGGTCAGTCTATCAATAGTCACCATGTTGACACTCTTTCCTTCGGGCTTTGGTAACCCTGTGATGAGATCCATGGAAACCTCCTCCCAGTGCTAACTTGGGATGGATAATAGTTGTAAAAGACCTGAGGTCTTAATTGTTTCCACTTTATTTTGTTGGAAAAACAAACATTCTTCCACAAACCTTTGAACATCAATTTTAATGCCATCCCAAAAAAATTCCTTCTTGACCCTATGGTAGGTTTTCAAAAGTTTTGAGTAACCTCCTACTGGAGAGGTGTGCAATTCCAATAGTACCCTTTGTTTGAGTTGGGAGTTCTTACATAAATATAAGTGATCTTTGTACCATAGTGAATCATTTTTCC
Source organism: Picea engelmannii (assembly GCA_009831015.1). NCBI lineage: Eukaryota > Viridiplantae > Streptophyta > Pinopsida > Pinales > Pinaceae > Picea > Picea engelmannii. Next base: position 95,666 of record ML819879.1, on the reverse strand, counting down.
ATGTAAATGTATCTGATGCACCAAAATCCTACTGCAACCTTTGAATGAGATTCCTCACTTTTTCGTCATTTTTCCATTCATCCCTTGCTTCTATTATCCAATTAGGCTAGATGATCGAGATAGCACAGAGAAATGCCTCAACATCTTCATCCTTTCTTGAGAGTGAATCTTCCACAACATTTTGCTTCCCTTTTTTATAGATGATTTCAAAATCATAACCCAATATCTTAGTTACCCATTTTAGTTTTTCTTCTAAAGATAGTCTTTGTTCCAAGAAGTATTTAAGACTATCATGATCTATTTTGACCTTAAAGTTCCTACCTATTAGGTAAGGATGCCATTTCTTCAATGCATGTAGTATAGCCATCATTTCCTTCTCACAAATGGTTTGTGTAAGTCTTTTCCCTTGAGGGGTCGACTTTCAAAAGCCAGGGGCCTTCCTTCTTGCATTAGGACAACACCAATTCCATTTCCCGAGGCATCACATTCCACAATAAAGGTTTTTGTGAAGTCTAGAGTGGTCAAGACAGGAGCTTTGCACATCACATCTTTAAGTTGTTCAAAAGTTTTAGTTGCCTCTAGAGTCCATGAAAATTCATCCTTCTTAGTTAGTGTCATTAAAGGTGTTGTTGTTCTTCCATAGTGCCGAACAAACTTGCGGTAGTAACCTGTCAAACCCAAAAATCCTCTAAGATTCTTCAATGTTTTGGGAATCGGGCAGTCCATCATGGCCTTAATCTTGTTAGGGTCTACCTTGACACCTTCATTAGATACAATATGACCCAAATACTCTACCTCCTTCACTCCAAAGAAACATTTGGATGTTTTTCATATAGTTGTTTCTCCTTTAGTAGTTGTAATGGCGCAGGCGTGCCTGCTAGGCATGTCTGCTCACAGGATCCTTCCTCCTTCCTCCTTCCTCTGCCTGAAGAACTGAAAGGTTCTTCTATTTCCCTATCGGGAAATTTTCACCCACAACAACTAAACACTGGGTCTCCCTTTCTTCTAAATCCACGCTGACCTTTTTGTTATATGGGGTCCTCCTATTGGGATTTTGACACTCGTGATGTCCAAACAACTTGGTTCACCGATCCCTGATTCCCGACATGCTCCTCTGCTACCTTAGCCTCCCGGGCTAAGTATTTAGTCCACATGACCACCTCTTATATGACCGCAGTCATATTCCCATCTGGGTTTTGGGATTTCCGATGTCAAATATACCCGTCCTCAGGATTCGCGATCCCTCGAATCCCGACGCACTCTTTCTGTGCTAGATCCCCTAGTTAGGCTCCTGGTCCCTATGACCATTGTCCCCATGACTGTAGTCTTATCCCTCATCGAGACTATGAGATTTCCAATGCTGAAAAACACTTGCCCATAGGATCCCCGATTCCTCGAATCCTGACTCTCCGGTTTGCTGACAACTGGCCCCACGGTGGCACCTTCCTCCCTGTTGGGGTTTTGGGCTTCGTGATTCCAAAATGCACAAACACCTTGTCACTGGGATCCCCAATATCCCGATGACACAAACACCAATAGATGACTTCCTTGTCAGGACTTTTCCCGATGGCTCCGATTGTTGCTACCTGTCCACGTCACCAACTCCGTTGTGGCCCCACACTATTTCCTTAACCTGTCGGGATGTCGCATTTTGTGATTCCAAGTTTTAATAGGTTCCTGTCCTCAGGACCTCCGATACGCCGATCCCCGACTCTCTTTGGATTTCTGACATGTGTCCCAAGTGATGGACGGTTCAGATCAACCTTCGGGTTTCGTCACTTTACAAAACCATGAACACAAACTTATCTGAACCCCGATGACCACATCCCCGATCTAGACGACCACACGAACCGTGTCCTCCCTGAGATCCTCTAGCTTTGATCCTTCCACCATTTCGGGGTTCCACTAGTCACGGATTCTTGTCTTCTGAATCTCTGAAGTGCTGATGAACTCTCGATCCCTACCACCTATCCCAACAGAGGGACTCCTATGAACTCGTTGCAATTTCGAGACTTTTGATGTCCTGACTATCACGACTTCATGAACTTCGATTTCCCGACTCCTGACACCTCGATATCCCAATGCCTCTTTGGGGTTCTTATTCTACTCATGGGGGTTTAAACCCTATGCAACTCCTGTCAGATTAGACGGCTGACGGGTAACTGATCCACGATCCAATGACTCATGACCCCTAGAGCTCGAACTCCGAACGCGACCGTAACATCCTCTCTTCTTTGACATATCCAACGGCTGACAGGACTTTGCAAATCTCCTCCATGAGATCCTAACCATCTATCTTCCTCTTTGATGTCTTCTACGGTTGAACCCAGTATTCCTTTGGGAAAACTGGTCCCCCCTGTGCATAAATTTGCAGCGCCTGTTCAAACACTCCCATGAAACAGACTCCCTGTGCTTCTCTTCAACGAACTTGGAAGCCTTATCCTTCCTAAGCTTCACACAATTCTGAGTCTCCACGAAGACTCTTGCGCACACTCCTTGCGGAAATACTCGAACACTTCTAAGTGTTGAGTTCTTTTGACTCTGCGCACACCTGTAGCAGCAGTCCTTCAATGCTCTATTCAGATTCACAACTGAGACTCTCCTTAGCCTGCACACTCCTTGCACGACTCCTATAACCCAATTTCACTTATGTGTGAATGCGAACAAGAGTTAAACTATCTGAGCCTTCTGTCAACGCACTCCTGACGGACAACTTCAACTGCACTCCTTGCAGGAATCCTTGCTCAGATAGAGAAACAATTTAAACTCATTTCTTCTACTTCCTTTTAGACTTCAATCTCAACACATGAAATCATATACACAGCATAACAACAAATGCATAACAGGAAGTAAATACTCATGAGCATAACATTCAACATACATACATAGAGAACAAACACAACTCCATGAATTTGAATTAAACTCTTCTATTGATCCAAATGACTATACATGGGTGTTTCTACACAGCTCTCTGCTTCTCTTCTCAATGCTCAGAATTAATCTCACTATGTTACAATGCACAATGAGGGTGTCTATATCCATTTTCCCTCTTTTCTTCTAAAACTATCTAATCTAGAATTAAAAATCCTATCTACCTGCATTAACTACTATAAATGCCTCCATCTACTTCAGACGAGAGTGTATGGATCGAGGTCTGATTACAATATATAAGTGTGCTTCATTAAATTTCCTAATTAATGTTCGTGCAATAGTTTCAAGGTGTTTTTCAAAAATTTGTGTTGGACGCCTTCCAGCTGTCTTCCGCTTCCACGCTGGCTCGCTTGATGTGAGGGATGCTCCTGCATCATACTCCCTCGCTTGAAAACTTTCATGGGCTCTTGTCCATGAGCTCCTGCATGGTCTATCCATGCTTTAGAATCTCCATTTCATTTTTCCAGCTGGCATCTTCAACTGGATGGTCCTTCCACTTGACCAAATATTCAAAGTATTCTTTCCTTATGGTCTTCTTACCCACTCGTTTATCTAGTATCTGCTCCATTTGTGGCTTCTCTGCAACTGGCATCTGATTTTGCCACTGAACCTTTGGTTGTTTACCTTCTGATCCTGTCTCCTCAAGTTTATATAGGTATAAATCTGAGACATTGAATATCAAAGAAATTCCGACCCCATCAGGTAATTCAATCTCATAAGCATTCTCTCCAATTTTCTTCAAGACCTTGCATGGTCCGATTTTCTTCATTTTCAATTTATTGTATGTTCCTCTCGGTAACCTTACTCTTCTCAAGTGCGCTAGAATCAAGTCACCAACCTCAAATTGAAGTTGTCTTCGATGTTGATCTGCTCTCTGCTTATACTCCTGACTTGAATTCTGCAATCGCTCCTTCACCTGGCTATGAATTTCTTTCATTGCCTCCACAAATTCTTCTACACTAGCGCTCCTAGTAGCAGTCTGTTTTGAATCTCTCAATTCAGAAACTCCTCTCGGATGCGTGCCATATACAATTTGGAATGGACTCTGGCCTGTGCTCTGATTCACTGAGTCGTTATACGCAAACTCTGCTTGCGGCAATGTATTGTCCCAACTGTTGTGGTGGTCCGCCACCAGGCTCCTCAACAAGTCTCCCAGACTTATGTTCACCAATTCTGTCTGTCCATCCATCTAAGGATGATAAGCTGAACTAAACAACAAGTTAGTCCCCATCTTCTTCCATAATGTCCTCCAAAAGTGCCCTAAGAACTTTGTATCTCTGTCCAAAACAATACTCCTTGGTAAGCCGTGAAGTCAAATGACTTCTTTAAAAAACAGATTCGTGATGTGCGTCCCGTCACTGGTTTTCTGACATGGGATAAAATGTGCCATCTTGGAAAATCTATCCACTACCACGAAGATCGAATCAAATCCTCTTTGCGTCCTTGGCAATCCCAATATGAAATCCATACTAATTTCATCCCACGGCTTCTCAGGTATGGGAAATGGTTGATAAAAACCCGCATTCTACTTCCTTCCCTTTGAATGCTGGAAAATCCTGCATCTATCTATAAACCTCTTGACCTCTGATCGCATCCCTGGCCAAAAGTATGACTCTCTCAACTTCTCAAATGTCTTATCATGACTGAAGTGTCCGTCCAATCCTCCGCTGTGTTTCTCCTTCAGCAGATTCTCCCTCATGGAGCAATTTGGAATACATAGTTGATTTCCCTTAAACAACAACCCTTCCTGGATCATGTACTTGGCCCATTTGCTGCTATCTCTGAGAACTAGATTCTCAAATGCTTCATACACTTCCTTAAAGTCTGGATCATCTGTGTACATTTCTCTGAGATCATCAAAACCTAACGTCTTGACTTTGAACTCCTGCAACGACAAACACTTCCTGCTCAAAGCATCAACAACTTTGTTAGCAATACTAGAAATATGTTTTATCAAAAAAGTGAAATTCTACATGTATTCAACCCATTTAACATGCTTCTGATTCACCTTTTCCTGTTGAGTCACAAACTACAATGCATGGTTATCACTATACAAAACAAATTCTTTTGGAATCAAATAGTGCCTCCATTTCTTCAATGCTTGGATGATGGCATAAAATTCCTTATCATACGTGGAATACTTCACCTTTTCTTCATTCAGCTTCTCGCTGCAATATGCAATTGGTTTTTCATCTTGACTTAAGACTTCTCCTATTATAAACCCGCTCGCATCACATTTCACCTGAAATGTCTTTTGAAAATCCAGTAACACCAGAATTGGTTGTTCCGTAATCTTTCGTTTCAACAAATTGAAACTCTTCTCACCCTCTTCAGTCCAGTGAAAAGATTTATGTCTTTTCTTCACTGTATCCATCATTGCTGCACTAATTCCACTGAAATTCCTGATGAATTTTCGGTAGAAACTAGCCAAACCGTGAAAACTTCTCACCTCAAATATGTTCTTCGGTGATGGCCAATTCTTGATTACCTCCACCTTATCTGGATCCATCCTCAACTCATTTTTTGAAATAAAAAATCCCAAGTAAATGAGTTATTTCTTCATGAATGAGGACTTCTTTATGTTTATCAATAGCTTCTCTTGCTGTAATCTCCTCATCACAATGGCTAAATGCTTCAGATGTTCAGCTTCCATTTTACTGAAAATCAGTATATCATCCAGATATACGATAACAAATTTCCCGATGAAATCCTTCAAGACTTCGTTCATCAACCTCATAAAGGTACTTGGAGCATTTTTTAATCCAAACGACATAACAATCCATTCATACAAACCTTCGTTTGTCTTGAATGTTTTTTTCCACTCATCACCTTCTCTCATGCGAATCTGGTGATATCCACTCTTCAAATCAATCTTTGAAAAAAAAAAAATCTCCACTTAAGCAATCCATTAAATCATCCATTCTTGGCAATGGGAATATATACCTGATAGTTATCTTATTAATCACCATTGAATGAGTGCACATCCTCCAGCCTCCGTCTTTATTCGAACTGAGTACCGTCAAAACAAAACACAGACTCAAGATTTCCCTGACCAAACCTTTGTCCAACAAATCATGGACTTGTCTTTTGACCTCCTCATTCTCCTGCAGCGTCAATTTGTACGCGGCTTTGTTTGGAAAACTGGCTCCTGGTATGAGATTGATATGGTGGCTCACACTTCTGATCGGCGGTAACGAACGAGGTAGTTCGTCCACTACTATGTCAACGAACTCTTCCAGCAGTTCCTAAACTTCATCTGGAAGATTGTCCACTCTTGTGCTAGTAAAAACAATCTTCGGTTTTCTGACCACAATGAACTGTGGATCCTCCTTCTTCTTAACCTCAGTAAGGAGTTCCTTCCCACTCATGAGAAGTACTATGTTTCTTACTTCTGGCTTCACCTCTTTATCCTTTATTGGAAGCAACATGTGTGTCCTCCAATTCTTCTCTAGGGTGTATATGTTCATCCTCCCATCATGAATCACATTTCTATCATATTTCCATGGTCTACCCAACAATAGATGACAAACATCCATAGGAATAACATCACATAAAATTTTATCATTATATCCTCTTATATTAAATTCAACTAAGCACTGTTTGATGAAATTTACCTGATGTCCTTTTTGTAGCCACGAAACTTTATATGGACTTGGATGATCAGTCGTCTTTAGCTCCAGTCTTTCTACCATCTCGGTTGAAACGAGATTATCAGTGCTACCGCTGTCCACAATGACCTTGCATGCCCAACCCTTGGTCTTGCAAGTTGTTCTGAAAAGTATGTTCCTTTGGACTGAACCTTCCACTTCTTTCTCTGGTGTCAAAAGGATTTTTTGCATCATCAGCGATCTTCCGCCTTCAGCGTCTTATGTCTCAACATCTCACCCCTATGCCTCGGTCATGTGAACTTCTCCAGTTTCTTTCTTTTTATCTGGACACTCGAATGACTTCTTCCCATTCTTCCCACATGTGAAGCATGTGATTACTCCACCTCTTCCTCTTCCTCTACCTATGGTACAAGGAAACCTATTATTATCAGCATATCCTCCTCTCTGCTCAGTATGTTGTTCTCTTTGCTCAGTGTATTTCCCTCACTGTGAACTTCCACCTCTCTCTATCCGAGTCTGAGGTTTCTTCCAGTCATCCCTGGGTTTCTAGGTTCTTTCCTGGGCAACTGCTTTGCCTCTGGGCTGACTTTTGCCCTGGCCTCTTTGTCTCTGCTTTTGGCTCAGCTTCTCTTCCGCTTTCAGAGCCATTTGATAAGCATATTCCACCATTCAGATGGTTGCCATACTCATTTCATTATGAATCTCATATCTCAGGCCATTCATATACCTAGCCACTTTTTCGTCATTGCTTTCGCGATGACCTTCCCTGATATTCAACCTGTAAAATTCCTCAGTATATTCCTTTACTATCATCAGCTTTTGTCTCAGGTTCTGCATTCTCCTGAACAGAGAAATTTGATAGTCCCTGGGAATAAATTTTGCCTTCATCTTTGCAATCATCCTGTCCCAGCTCTTAATTTTTTTTTTGCCTTGGCAACACCTGTCAGCTTGTAGCTCATCCCACCAAAAGGTTGCATGTCCTTTCAATCTTGTGAAAGCATGCCTAACTTTCTTGTCCTCTTCAATATCTTCATAGTCAAAATAGGTGTCTAGATCTCTAATCTAGTCTAGAAGCTCTTCTATATCCAGATTTCCCTCATAAACTGGAATGTCCATTTTTACCTTTGCACCCATTCTTGCAACAACTTTAAGTAAGTGCTCATTTGTTGCATCTTCCACTGGGATTTCTTCTTCTCCATGTCTAGCATCATCTTCATTTTCAGACTCACTAATATCTCCTTCATCATCTTTTCTCCTTTGTGATGTCTCCATGTCCTCCATTCTAGGACGAAGATTATGCACTTCTCTCTCCATGTCTGGGTTCTGCACTTGCCTACCCCTACCTCTGGGCATCTCCCTTTCCTCCTCTAGATCAGGTGATTGTCTATCCCTTCTCCTTGGCGGCATGGTGAATTCTCTTTCTCCCTACTACAGAAAGAAAAGAATATTTTCTAAGCTCTGATACCACTTGACGCAGGCATGCCCACTAGGCACATCCACTCACAGGATCCTTCCTCCTTCCTCCTTCCTCGGCCCAAAGAACTGAAAGGTTCTTCTATTTCCCTATCAAGAATTTTTCACCCACAGCAACTAAACACTGGGTCTCCTTTTCATCTAAATCCACGCTGACCTTTTTGTTATCGGGGGTCCTCCTATCGGGATTTTGACACTTGTGATGTCCAAACAACTTGGTTCATCGATCCCCGATTCCCAACACGCTCCTCTGCTGCCTTAGCCTCTCGAGATAAGTATTTAGTCCACGCGACCGCCTCTTATATGACCACAGTCATATTCCCATCAGGGTTTCGGGATTTCTGATGTCAAATATACCTATCCTCAGGATTTGCGATCCCTTGAATCCTGACGCACTCTTTGCGCGCTAGCTCCCCTGTCTAGGCTCCTGGCACCTATGCCCGTTTTCCCCGTGACCGCGGTCTTATCCCTCGTTGGGACTATGGGATTTCAAATGTTGAAAAACACTTGCCCACGGGATCCCCAATTCCTCGAATCCTAACTCTCTGGTTTGCTGACAGCTAGCCCCATGGTGGCACCTTCCTCCCTGTCAGGGTTTTGGGCTTCGTAATTCCAAAATACACAAACACCTTGTCACTGGGATCCCCGATATCCTGATGACCCAAACATCGATAGATGTCACATTTCGCGATTCCAAAGTTGTAAGAGGATCCTGTCCTCAGGACCTCTGATACGCCGATCCTCAACTCTCTTCGGATTTCTGACATGTGTCCCAAGTGATGGACGGTTCAGGTCAACCCTCGTGTTTCTTCACTTTACAAAACCATGAACACTCACTTACTTGAACCTCGATGACCACATCCCTGATCTAGATGATGGCACAACCCGTGTCCTCACTGAGATCCTCCGACTGTGATCCTTCTGTCGTTTTGGGGTTCCACTAGTCACGGATTCTTGTCTTCTGAATATTCAGAGTGTCGATGAAATCTCGATCCCTACCACCTGTCCCAACAGAGAGACGGCTCTGAACTCATCAGGATTTCAAGACTTCTGATGTCCTGACTCTCACAACCTCAGGAACTCCAATTTCCCGACTCCCGACACCTTGATATCCTGATGCCTCTTTGGGGTTCTTATTCTGCTCACGGGGGTTTAAACCCTATGCAACTCCTGTCAGATCAAACGGCTGACGGGTAACTGATCCATTATCCAATGGCTCATGACCCCTAGAGCTCGAACTCCGAACGTGGTCGTAACCTCCTCGCTTCTTTGACAAATCCAATGGCTGACGGGACTTTGCAAATCTCCTCCATGAGATCCTAACCATCTATCTTCATTTTGATGTCTTCTACGGTTGAACCCATTATTCCTTTGTGCAAACTGGTCCCCCTTGCATGTAACTTTGCAGCGCCTGTTCAAACACTCCCATGACACAGACTTCCTGTGCTTCTCTTCAACGAACTTGGAAGCCTTATCCTTCCTGAGCTTCACACAATTCTGATTCTCCACGAAGACTCTTGCGCTCACTCCTTGCGGCAATCCTCGAACACTTCTAAATTTTGATTTCTTTCAACTCTGCGCACACCTACAACAACAATCCTTCAATGCTCCGTTCAGATTTACAACTGAGACTCTCATTAGCCTGGACACTCCTTGCACAACTCCTATAACCCAATTTCACTTCTAGGTAAATGAGAATAAGATTTAAACTATCTGAGCCTTCTGTCAATGCACTCCTTGCAGACGACTTCAACTGCACTCCTTGCAGGAATCCTTGCTCAGATAGAGAAACAATTTAAACTCATTTCTTCTACTTCCTTTTAGACTTCAATCTCAACACATGAAATCATATACACAACATAACAAAAAATGCATAACATGAAGTAAATACTCATGAGCATAACATTCAACATACATACACAGAGAACAAACACAACTCCATGAATTTGAATTAAACTCTTCTATTAATCCAAATGACTATACATGGGTGTTTCTACACAGCTCTCTGCTTCTCTTCTCAATGCTCAAAATTATTCTCACTATGTTACAATGCACAATGAGGGTGTCTATATCCGTTTTCCCTCTTTTCTTCTAAAACTGACTAATCTAGAATTAAAAATCCTATCTACCTACATTAACTACTATAAATGCCTCCATCTACTTCAGACGAGAGCGTATGGCTCGAGGTCTGATTACAATATATAAGTGCGCTTCATTAAATTTCCTCATTAATGTTTGTGCAACAGTTTCAAGGTGTTTTTAAAAAATTTGTGTTGGACGCCTTCTAGCTGTATTCCACTTCCTCTCTAGCTCGCTTGATGTGAGGGATGCTCCTGCATCATGTAACACCTTGTCAACATGTTGCACATGATCCTCCCAAGAATTGATATAGATTAGTATATCATCAAAAAATACTAACACAAATTTTCGAAGGAAGGGCTTGAAAATGGAATTCATCAACCCTTGGAATGTGGAAGGTGCATTTGTAAGGCCAAAAGGCATGACCAAAAATTCATAATGGCCTTCATGAGTTAAGAATGTTGTCTTTGGGATATCTTCTTCCTTCATTCTAATCTAGTGAAACCCTGAATGAAGATCCAACTTTGTGAAATAGATTGCTCCATGTAGTTCATATAACAATTCATCAATGACATGAATAGGAAACTTATCTTTAATAGTGATCTTGTCGAGCTCTCGATAATATGGACACAGACACCATGAGCCATCTTTATTGAATACCATTACCACCAGTGTAGAGTAAGAACTTTGGCTAGGTCTAATAATGTCATCCTCTAACATTTATTCAACCATGCGCTCAATTTCACTCTTCTGGGCATAAGGGTATCTGTATGGCCTGATGTTAGGAGGAACACTCCCAGGAATTAGGTGAATATCATGATCATGATTTCAAGTGGGTGGAAGACCTTTGGGAATATCTTCAAATA
>ML819879.1:71689-84609 GCA_009831015.1 Picea engelmannii | reverse complement strand
CCCTAAATAGTGGCTCATTACCCCTTAATTGGGGCATATTACATTTGTAATGTTATTTTATTTATTTCATCTTTATTCCATTAGTTGTAATCATACCTCCTAGTCTCCTATATATACCAAGGAGACATTTTCATTTTGAATTGTCTTGTAATTGTAAATTTATGTGGGCATAAGGAGATTGCCCCCTCGAAGAGGCTTATTATCTGAATTTCTTTCTTTTTCAAGGCGCTGAGTACTTATTCTAAGGTTTTTCTATGCTATATTGATATTTGGTTCTTAACATTCTCTAGGAACCTGTTTAAGACCAAATAAGGCCTTCTTTAATTTACACACATAATTTGTGTTCTCTGACAACTGAAATCCTTCTGGTTGTTCACTGTAGACTTCTTCTTCAAGTTCCCCATTCAGAAAATCTAATTTTACGTCCATCTAATACACTTTAATATTTTTGGAGCATGCATAAGCTAAAAGAAATCATATTGCTTCCATTCTAGAATCTAGGGAAAATGTCTCTTCAAATTCGATTCCTTCAACCTGTGCATATCCTTTATATACCAATATATCTTTTTTCCTTGTAACCTTTCCATGTTCATTCAATGTAGTCCTGTATACCCACTTTGTGACAATCACATTCTTATCCTTTGGTCTTGGAACCAATTCCCAAGTGTCATTTTTCTCTATTTGATCCAATTCTTCATCCATGGACTTATTGCAAAATTCATGCTTGTTGGCCTCTTCAAAATAGGTTGGTTCAATCGTAGCTGAGAGTGCTAGGTGTGTTTGTTTTGGAGATCAAATTCTTCTTCTAGTATGAACTCCTATATCTATGTTTCTGATAATCTGATCTGAAGGATGATTCTTTTGTACTCGTCTTCTAGGTGTCTTTAGAGGTACTTGCTAAACTTGAACTTCTTCTTTTGTCGAATCCTCTTAATCTTCCCCTTCTACTTATTTTTTATCTTCTGCTTCTTTTTTGCAAGTCTATTCCATTGATTCATTTTCTTCTTCCTTTAATTATTGTCTACTTGTTTCATCAATTGTTGCATTGATGCTTTCCACAACTTTGTTCAATCTCATGTTGTAACACTTGTATTCTTTCCTTGTACTTGAGTAATCAAAAAGTACTCATTTTTCCACATGAGAGTCAAACATTCCCATTTTTCCATCTTCTCTTTTGATGTAGCATTTGCTTCCAAAAAATCTGAAGTGCTTCACATTTGCTAGTCTTCCTTTCCATAGCTCGAAGGGAGTTTTTTCATTGTTGTTTCTGAGAATTACTCTGTTTTGAATGTGAATTGTTTTATGCACTTCCTGTTTCCAAAATATATCTTTCAATTTGGAATCCATTATCATTGTTCGAGCCATTTCTTGTACTATCTTGTTCTTTGTTTCAACAACTCCATTCTGTTGAGGTGTCCTAGCAACATAGAATTTCCTTTTTATTCCATGCCTGTCACAGTATTCCATAAATTCCTTTGAAGTGAAATCTCCTCCATTATCATATCTCAAGAATTTGATTTTTGAATCCATTTGATTTTCAACCACTTCGTTGTAGACGTTGAAGTTTTCAAAAGATTATGACTTATTCCTGAGAAATAAAACTACAGTCATTCTTGTATAATCATCAATTAATAGCATAAAGTATTTCTCACCTTTTAAACCATTTGTTGTAGTTGGTCCAACTATATTAGTATGCAAAATTTCTAGTGGTCTTGTCGTTGAATATTCTTTTCATTTAAATCTGGTCTTTGTTTGCTTTCTATTGACGGGCGAAATTGATCGTCCATCAATTGGATGAACGAGTCTGGTCCGAGGTTGTCTAAATAACCCAAGCCATTTGGTGTGACTCGCTCCGACAGGTTTAATGGCTCTGTTGGCCAATCTAAAATTCCTAAAAGAAACAAATAAAAGGAAAAGAGAAATCTAACATATAACTACTTAATGTATATATGTATATACGTATCTATATAGCTATTGAATAATAATATTTACACAACATATATGTTTATCTAATTTATGTGCATGATGTACAAGTTGCGAGTTTTAATCTAAACTCATGAAAATCTATGAAAATATGTCTTCTTTAACAAAAGCAGATAAAGAAAGCACATAAACTATTTTTTGTTTTTTCTTTATTTATCTAAAATTAAACAAGAAAATGTACTATGAAACAAAAGTATGTGGACGGTCAAAGCCAGACCATATATTAGATTTTCGTAAACAAATAAACAACAAAAAGAAATAAACTAACCTATAAATGAGTTAATCGACATGCATCCAACATTTGTATAATTATGGAAAGTCTAGCCAGTCTGTCTCAGAGACAAATCTACAATGAACCTTGAAATTGATCCAAATAAATGCAGCACAGTATATTGACTGTTGAATTTTGACGACATAACGAATAGATGCAAATAATTGTGGTGACCTTATAATTTACAAGGAATTACAGTGAGACAAATCTTATTGTAAGAAATTTGCATTAAAACGTTCAATAGAAAATTAAAGACAAATCTCATAATTTGAGTTGACATAGATGATCACCCTATATAATATCTGAAGCATCACATATGGACAACATTTATAAATGAATTATCTCAACTTATAATAAAGCATGGAGACAAAATATATGAAAACCTATTATCATGTTAAGATAAACAAAACTTAAACTAAGACATCATACACAAGAAGCTAAAGTTGTAATATGCATTTCTATTCCATTCAAGTCTGTGAATTAATTGTCCATACTTCAGCCCCAAGCCAAGATCTTTTCATTACAAAAATATGAGTTTTTAAAGGGTTCAGAAAAGATAATTGTCTTATCTTATGAGATAAGATTAAATCTCTGCAATCCTCTACTGATTACAAAAATAAGGGGGGATATAACCACCCCAAATCACACTAAATCTCTAAAAATGAAAAAGGGTTTGTTCTTGTTTACACAAAAATGAGCCATGGATATGGATAATAAGCTCAAAAAATATCCAGATCATTTAGTCACCATAGACTCCCAAATATCCTGAAAGAAAAAGATAAAATAAATGAAATTTAGATATACATTTAACTAATATTTTCCAAATTTTGAATATGAATAGATTGGCTACAACATCTGCTGATTCTGTAGCTAGTCTTATTTTAGCAACAAAATCTAATTTATTTTATGAACAAGAATGTAACACTATTTTAATACAAAAACAAATCTTTACCTTTAATTGGAAAATCAAATCGATTAACATGATCTCAGAATTGATCATTGCTGTGACACTTTCGACATTTTTTAGTATGATGTTCCTTGTTGTTTTCGGACGTTTTCCTTGTTTTTGAATACTGGACTTTAGCCTACAGTTTTCATCTGTTAGGGGGTCATCTAGATCGGTAAGGGTTTTGATATGTGATTGTAAAATGGGTATGTCCATGTAATAGTTGTCAATCCAGAATAGACAAGTTTTACATTGTAAACCTATGACAGTCGTTTGAGAATACCCACGGTTGTATGCCAGACTGTCTTCACTGTTACCTTTAGATTTTTTATCAAACTTAATACCTGGAAACCCCTGATTGTGCTTCAATCAAGGTGGGAGATTATCCATGAAATTTTAAGCCTGGTGGGGTTCTTCTTGGAAGGAAGGAGGGTATTCTTCGGCCAAGAATCTATCGATCTCCGAGTGTAAGATTTCATGGACGTCTATCATTTTGATCGAGCTAACATGAGCATTTGATTTATTTCATAGTTTCCTTGAAATCAACCAGCTGCCCTTTTATTTTTAAAACCTAAATCTATATCACCTTTAGATGGCTTGCTCACAGGTGTGTTTACTTTCTTAGCAGAGGTGTTAGGTCGTGAGCGTTGTTCATGGTTTTGCTCAACAAATTTTGGGTCGCGTATAGGCTTACTGAGGGTGGTCGTAACACAGGCCTGTGTAGATGAAGGGACTATGGTTTCCTCTATCACCGGTTTGTAAACCTCTATAACATCAGAGTCAATGAAACCATTTCGGTCCAGGAAGGTGTTCTAGTCATCATGTTGTAGCTTCAATTGGTGTACTAACAGTATCTTTATTAAGACATGGTGAAACAATCTTGAATCCAATTGTTTCCTTTTATACCTCTTTTCCATTTTATACAAGCTTCTCCACAGGTAATATGGCATGTTTAATTGAAACCCAATGAAATTCATAAGAAAACGTATATGATATAGAAAAACAAAACCAAAATGGACTTCACATGTCATGAATTTTTTCAAGACTGCTAGCAAGCCATGCCATCGGGTTTTCAACATGGACACGGGCATACCTCTATCGCAGTAATTGATTTTTCGAGATGTGAAGAAAAGGCTCCATGTAACCTCCTCGAATTTAGTGTTTTTGAACCACTTCTACCCGGTCAAAGGAAGACCTGTTTCTTGACCTAAAAACTCCTTTGTGACCTCAACCTGAACGTCTCCCACCTTGGCTCGGTATCCGTCAAACAAAAGGGAAAATTCCTAAGAGATTCGCAAGTTGAATCCCTAGAATTTCTCAATAAAAACAAGCCAACCTTGACCCTCGAGATCCTCCCTTGCATCATCGCATAGGAGCAGGGTATGAGAGCCATTGGGTTCAATCCTAACAACTAGGGCCATGGGGATTCAACAAGCATTTAATAAAACACAGTGAGTATGGAGGGTTTTGAAGGAGAATACCAGAGCGACATTTTAGACCCAAAACTCATCAATAACCTAGGGCATATGAACAAAAGTTCCTTAATATGAAATGATAGGCGTTTTATGAAATGAATGTGAGGAATACATGCAAAAGACAAGGCTAATCTTGAAGTAACGGGCTTACTGTCGTCAACCTGGCACCTCTCACATGGTACAGGCCACGACCAGGTGCATTAAAACTTTATCATTATGCAATAAGGTAGGTTTGGTTTCTAAATTTTAGGATAGGGAAAAATTTTAAAAACCAAAATGTATTCATAAGGAAACGCATGACCAAGAGCCACAAAAAATATATCAAGGTTTAAACTAAAAGGACCCTTGTTGATTCAAATAACAATCCATAAGCCTGCTTCACGTTTGAGGAGTCAATAAAGAAGATGAGCTTGATAGCAGGAAACAAAGTCTTTATTAACAAAAATTGTGGAGCCACCTACCTTTCATAAACTTTTAAATGAAGTGGTAATACAGTCATAAGTTTTAATGCTTCATTTTCATGCTTTCAGTCATGAACAAAGCCTAAAAACAAAAACACTAGGAATGACCGAAAACTCACATTTGTAGTTTCAAAAATTTCTAATGAAGAACAGAAAATGTACGACCCCAGGTAGGCAGCTACATAGATTATTATTTGATGCTTTAAAAAGTTAAAAGTATGTTGGGCTGCCAACACTTTCTTTGTTGACAATGCTTGCATAAAATGTTGGTTGGTTTCGTGATCAGGGGAATTTCTCTAGATGCCTCCCTTTTTCCGAATTTGACAAGGTTATCAAAATGTATGTTACCCATTCTTCTGTGCCATAACCAACTTTCATCTTCCTTTCCTAGTAAATACTTTTATTTCCAATTTCACTTAGTACATATTTGTTGCTTGAAGTTCTCGCAGTTGTTGCAATCAATTTTCCTAAACCTTTTTTTCTTATATAACACTTTTGTGAATCAAAAGTAAATTTATGACCTTGGTCACACATTTGACTCACACTTAGAAGATTATGCTTCATATATTCTACTATTAGAACATTTTCTTCCTTGGTATTCTTGTTCCCAATTCTGACTATGTATTTTGCAATGATTTTAGCTGAAGCATCATTTCCGAAGGAGCCTGATCCATATATTTCCTTTCTTAATGTAAGAAACTTGTCTCTATCACCTGTCATGTGTTTTGAACATCCAATGTGAACATACCAACCATGTTTCTTCTGCTTAGCTTGTAGAGAGAGTGTGCATTCTTCATTTCTATACTAGTTCTGCTTTCTTATCCATGTCCTTTTTTGAGGTTCTTATATGTGATTGTTGTTGTTCTGTTGTGGTTCTCTAGGAGGGATTGTCTTTCTGCAATATTTGGACATGTGTCCAAAGTTGTTACATTTGTATCATTCCACTTCAGTGCTCAAAGATTCAAACATGTTGTAACTTATTCTCTGTGTTTCACTAGGGTTTTTTGGATAACCCTTTTGTGTATGACATTCAAATTTGTTTATGTTCCTATTGTTAGATATGCACTTCATGACTTTATGTCCAAAATTATTACATGCATAACATAAACCAAAAATATATAGTTTTATACCTAGGAGTTGAAGATCTTCCGAAAGGAGGTACTCTTATGAATCCTTATTCTTCCTGAGGCCTATCTATTTCTATCGGTCATTGATTCTGAAATATGAATCTTCTCAGTGGAGGAGTGTCCCTATAATTTTCTTTGTAGACCTTCCTATCCCCTTTGATTGTTTCTGCATAGCTTTTTGGATATATTTCTTGTTCTATTTTTCTGGAGCTTGATCCCTTTTCTGTCTGATTATTTCCAAGTCCAGACTTGTCATGATGAGGTTTTTGAATGTTGATAATGTCATTCAAAAATTTTGAGTTGTTTTGCATATTTTTATTTTTAAGATCCTTTCTTAACGTGACAATTTTTTCTTCTGAATTTCCAATGATCTTGTCTCTTCCTTCTAGTTGTTCTTTGAGTGCCTCTTCAATTATTTTATCTTCTTCAATTTGAACCTTCAAATTTGTGATCATTTGTTCTAGTTCCTGAGTGTCTTCTTTCTTTTCTAGTTTCACTTGTAGTTTCTTGTTTTTATTCTTTTCTCTTCTGTTAACTTCTATGACACACAACAATTCTTCTTGGTAGTCAACTTCTGCCTCTTCATATTTTTCTTCGACCTCTTCATATTCTTCTTCAGCCTCTTCAAATTCTTCTTGGGAGTCTTCTACTGCCGTGAATACAACTCTTTCTTTCTCATTGTCATTGACATCATCTTCATGTCATGATGAGATGTCTTCTTTGGTGCATAAGCATTCCTTGAAAACTTTCTTTGTGGTTCTTTTGCCTTTATATGTTTTTTTTTTTTAATTTGAGTAACCTTCATCATTTCTCTTTCTCTTATGAGGACATTTGTTATAAAAATGGCCAATATCATCACAATTAAAACATATAGCAAAGCTTACCTCTATACCTACCGTTGGTTCCCTTATTCAATCTTCTCACAAAATTGGCCACTTCTTCATCGCCTTCATAGGCATCAGTGCTATTGCTATGTTCTTTTTCTTTTTGTTTTCCCTTTTTCTTTGACCTTTTGGATGATTTGGAGGCTGCTTCTTTTATATATGGATTTTCTTGTTCAATTCGCATTTCATATGCTATGAAGATGCCATGTAATTTGTCCATGCTTATTGAGTTTATCTATGCTCTTTATTCTAGTGTTGATATCTTACGGTCAATTCTCATAGGAAGAGATCTTAGTACCTTTTGAACAATTATAGATTCTTTGATTTCTTCTCCCAATCCCAAGATTTCATTTATTGTTTCATTGACTCGTAAAAATTGAGTTTCAATATTCTCATCTTCCTTCATCTTTAATTGTTCGAACTGACCTCTATAAGTTTGAAGCTTTGCTTCTTTGACTTTTGAATCTCCTTCATAAATATTTCCAAGTTTGTCCCAAATCTCTTTAGCAGATTTACAATGTGAAACTTTGGTGAATATTGATTCTCCAAGACCATTCAGAAGAGCACTTGTGGCTTTGGAATTATTTTGACCAAGTTTCACAGCTTTGTCATTTGTCGGTGAAACTAATGGTGTTGTGTATCCATCTACAATTGATTCCCAAATTTAAAATCCTTATGCATGTATATATGTCTTCATCCTTATTCTCAAAAATGAATACTTATGTCCATAAAATTGTGGTATGCCATTTTTATACATGTTGTTTCTCTCCATGATCTACCTTTCCGTGGTTAAACTAATTTCTGAATGAACCCGATCTGAAACCAATTGTTGGATTACTGAGAGGGGGGGTGAATCAGAAATAGAGAAATCTAATCCTTTTTAACCATATAATTCAAGTATTATAGAAATATATCATTATCATCCAATATTTGCAGAGTAAATAAACAGTGAACAAATGAAAAATCATACATATACACAGTACACCAGTTTTTTTCCGTGGAAACCCAAAGTGGGAGAAAACCACATAATTCTTTTTCTTATCTATATTGAAGAATTACGTTCATTTGAAGCACCAACTTCCTTTGTTTTCTAGATACAACTAGAAGGAGGCTCCAAACCCCTAGTTTCTCAGGATACAAGATGAACGAAGATACAAATCCCCAATTCTATGGCTACAACCAGAAGGAGGATACAACCCCCTATGTTCTTTGGCTACAACCGGAAGGTGGATACAACCACCCGTCCTTTCCCCATCCAACCACCCTGACATATAAGTAGAATGATGGAACCACTGCCACACTATCACTTAGAGATATACTATTGCAAATCTCTACCAAACAACCTGTACCAATAACTTGAACCATGCATCAACCATCCATCAACCTGTAATTAGCTTGTACCATAAAATAGTGCATCAACCATGCACGAACCCATGCCAAACAACATGTAATCAACTTGTACTATAAACAAGTGCATAAAACATCCACTAAATTGTACCTCAACCTGCAAACCTTCCTTAACATTAACAACAAGAGACTCACATTTTCATAAAACTTTACTTTAGTCTCACATGACTAATTTTGGATTAGTCAACAACCCTAACTTTAGATAATCATAACTATGCGCCTGTAATTAATAAGATATGAAAATAGTACACAATGTTCTTCAATGTGTTTTATGAAACTCCTCCAGGTGTCACTACTTGTAACCTCTTAGAAAATGAGTTATAGGAAAAATGGCACACCTTTTTCAATTTTGGCTTATTCTAGAGAGTGAAATTGTAGAGTGTGCCCCACACAAAATATTTGTTGTATGGATCTAAACAGTTTACACGGACTACTACAGGTTGTACGCTAACCCAAACATTTGTTCTTATGAAATTTGGATCTGATATGAAGAAGTTATGACATTTTTACCCGAAACACTTGTTTTAGACTAGTTTCAGGACTAGCCACAAACCCTATTTTCCACAAAGTGTAACTCCAAAAATACACCAACGCACAAGATGAAATTAATAACACAACTAATTGGATATGTTTCCTCAATGGCCTCCCAATTTCATGGTCTGAATCATTCTAGAAATAAATTTATTGTGAAAATGGTGAGATGATCTGTAAATAACATACCTTGGAAAGCATCATCAAAAACATTTCTCCTCCTTGAATTTCGGCCTTCTTTACTTCAAATTCCCTCTAAAATTCGGATTAGATATCCTTTGGTTACCTTAGTCACCTATAGATATTCAATATTCTCAAGTGTGATTAAAATGAGAGGGTCTTGCCTCTTATTTATACTCTCCAAGTAGTTTTCTTAGAAGCAACTTCTGGGCCACTTTGTCCACATAGCCACTTTATACACATAGTCACCTATGTCCAACTTTGATTAATTTTCCACTTGTCCATGTATCCAATAGCCAATTTACCACTAAACCCATTTACCTCATTTTCGGGTTAATCTTCTTATAACCACTTTCCATAATTAGAAAGTTCTCTATTTACTTTATTATTTAAATAATGCTCCTTGACTTTGTCACTTCACTTTATTAATTAAATAATCCTCTTTGACATTGTCACTTCACTTTATGATTTAAATAATTTCTTATTTGCAAGCACTTTGACTTCTTTGACCTTTTGGGGTTTCAAGCCAATCATATGAGGGTCCTTCAACTTCGTAAGGCCATAACTCTCAAACCGTGAGGATTTATGTGACGTTCCACATACCACTGGAAATGACATGACATGTACTATCCATATATAATAGTCTTACCTATAAATATATCAAAAATCATACCATTATACATCAAAAAAACTTGGGTCCATTACCCAAACCTTTGTGCTACCGGAATTTGCTACCAGACTTTCTTCAAGGGTTGAAATCAATGAAAACCAACCCAATTAATCAACAATATCCCCCTTTGGAATTGATGGCAACACTCTAATGCAAGACTGAAATTATATCACTCATGCTCCCCCTGGAACCATGCCTGCATCTTTGTGACCAATGCTCCCCCTAGAATCATGCCTTTGTCCTCCACATATAATAAATATCTCCCCCTTTGTCATCAATGACAAAGGTATCTTTCCATTCGGGGTTGCTACCTTAACTGACTCGTCTGATATCCAAACTTGAATTGTCCTCTTTATGGTGCTTCCTCATGTACATATAAGACATATAAGATAAGCATTGAAAATCATTCATTTTGGAGTATAAATAACTAGGAGTCTCTGACAAAGATACTCAAAGGCTTCTCGTGGAAGCAGTTTTGTAAATATGTTTTCCACTTGTTCTTTTGTGCCCACATATTCAACTCTGATGTTCTTTTCTAGAACATGTACCCATAAAAAGGTATACTTGATTATAATGTGCTTCGTTTTGGAGTGCATCACCAAGTTATTTGAGATACTAATGGCACTTGTATGATCACAATAGATTGGAATAGGCTCATCATACTCAACCTGTATATCTATCAGATTTTGTTCCATCCATAGAACCTGTTTACAACATGTTGTTGTTGCAATATACTCTTTCTCGGTTGTAGATAAAGATACTGATGATTGTTTCTTGCTTAGCCATGATATTAAACACTCACCCAACTATAATGTTTCTCCACTAGTGCTTCGTTGGTCATCAATGCAACCTGCCCAATTCACATCTGTGTAGGTAATAACTAATAGATCATTTCCTTTTGGATACCATAATCCAAACTTTTATGTTCGTTTGAGATATCTGAAAATCTTCTTCATTGTTAATACATGTGATTCCTTTGTTTCTTCTTGAAATCGTGCCACCTATCCAACTTCTTGCATTACATATGGTCTGGATGTTGTCACATATATTAGGCTACCAATAATTGACCTATATTGCCTATGATCTGTAGACTTTCAATCATCATCTTTGCTCAACTTGAAACTGGTTTGCATGGGAGTGATAATTGGTTTGCAATCTTTCATTCCGAAGCTCTTTAGCATTTCTCTGATATGCTTGGTTTGAGAAATAAAAATTCCTTGGTTTCTTTGACGTATCCGAAGACCCAGAAAGAAGGATAGTTCTCCAATTAATGACATTTCATATTCATTCCGCATGTCCTTTGCAAATTTTTGGCTTAACCTGTAATCAGTACTTCCAAAAATAATATCATCAACATGAACTTCAATTAGTAAAATACTATCTTGAGTTACCTTGATGTAGAGTTTGTTGTTTGCACTTCCTTTTCTGAACCCTTCCTGTTGTAAATATTTACCCAGTCTAGAGCACCATTCTATAAGAGCCTACTTTAGACCATACAAGGCCTTCTTTAATTTACACACATAATATGCATTCTATGAAAATTGAAATCCTTCTGGTTGTTCACTGTAGACTTCTTCTTCAAGTTCCCCATTCAGAAAAGTTGATTTTACGTCCATCTGATACACTTTAATATTTTTGGAGCATGCATAAACTAAAATCAATCAGATTGCTTCCATTTTGGAAATTGGGGCATATATCTCTTCAAAGTCGATTCCTTCAACATATGCATATCCTTTACATACCAATCTATATTTGTTCCTTGTAACCTATACATCTTCAATGAATTTATTCCTGTATACCCACATTGTACCCATCACATTCTTATTGTAACATCCCCGACCATCAACCCACTTTTCAAGCAACACTACTACGCGAAACATTCTCATACTTATATATATATATATATATATAACATGAATATTAAATATAATTAACAGATTGTTCTAAACAATATAGAGTAAGCACAAGATTACTGCTAATATACATCATCAAAGACATTAACAATAATTCATATGCGCAATATAATACATGATAACATATAAGAATCATAGGCATGCAAAACATAATATTAAGCACATACTGATACTTATCTTTGAAACTTTAGTAATTCCTATTAATATTATGGTAGCTTCAGGAGGTATGAACCTCTATTATGACCTATGACGAGACTAGAATCCTCCAGAAGGAAGAAAAGAATTGAAGGAAACCCTAGACAAGTTGTCGGTTGAACAAATATATTTTATTTGAATTTATTGATGCAAAAAAGGAGAAGTCGGCCCCAGTTAGAATGGCCAGTCCACTATAAATATAGGATGCCAGTTTCATTATTTGTCATCTTAGCAGTTGCAGTGAGAGCTAAGTTTGCGCGGGCAGTTGCAGGTAGCAGTAGTTTTGTGTGCAAGTTTTCTGAGAGAGATGGAAAGTGGTGTGCTAGCTTCTGGGTGGGATCATCTGTTCAGTTTATTTTCTATTCTTTTTCTTGGTGCATTTAGCCTCTCTTGGTTATTGATTGCAGCCGGAATTCTCTTCTCGGTCAAGGTCAAGGTGCTCGGAGGGTGGCTTAAGGCATGTGGTTGGGTGATGAGGGTATCATCAATGGTTAAACGAGCACAATCCTCTATATTCTAACAGGTTATGGGCCCACACCCCCTTTAGTTAGCCTAAAATGCTGGAAGGAAACATAACCGCTAGGTATTGATCTCATTGAGGAAATGCCACTAGGGTTACTAGCAGGAGCAGCTTCCAAAGAACTGCAGCTAGGGTTACTAGCAATAGCAGTTGTAGAAACCCTAATTCTCAGATCCGACACCTGTGATGGAGCATCTTGCTCAAAGAGAATATATCCATATGCTCCTTAACTCAGTGCACCTATTGACTTTCTCAGAAGAGAGAAAAGACACAGTTGAAGTTTTGGATCAAGGCATGACCAGTTATCAGTCAACCGAAGACATGTGCGAAACAATCAGTCTCTTACATTACTCAGCA
>ML819879.1:34010-50182 GCA_009831015.1 Picea engelmannii | reverse complement strand
CTTGGCAGTCACTCTGAGTAGTGGTCAAGTAGAATGGTTTGCCTCGTCGAGCAGTCATTCTTTCTAAGTTCACAGTTGTGAGAAGTTTCGAAGAATCGTCTGTTTTGGAGGTTGATGCAGGACAACCATTCCCCGAGGGCAGACTCATTATTTCCAGGTTACACTTGTTTAGTGTCGGAGGAATGGACCAGGGTGGGGGATGGTCCGGACAGTTACTCCTCGAGGGAAGACTCATTTGCTCCAGGTTACACCTTGTTTGGTGTCGGAGGAATAACCCAGGGTAGGGAGTAGTCCAGGCTCAGTAATCACGGACAGTTATTCCTCGAGGGTAGACTCATTCTCTCTAGGTTACACTTTGTTTAGTGTCAGAATAATGGCCTAGGGTGGTGAATAGTCCAGGACAGTCATTCCTTAGGGCAGACTCATTCCCTCCAGGTTACACTTTGTTTAGTGTCGGAGGAATGGCCCAGGGTAAGGAATGGTCCAAGAATTTCTTGAGGGTAGACTCATTCTCTCTAGGTTACACTTTGTTTAGTGTCAGAAGAATGGCCCAGGGTGGGAAATGGTCCAGGTTCAGAAATTAGAAACAATCCTTCTTCCTTGGTTGAGAAGAATGGGGCAGATAGCCCAGTGTTGACATTCTATATTGAGGGAAGACATTCTTTCAGACCTCATAGATGTGAGTGAAAGATTGGCCCAGATGATTATTGTTGATACTCTATACTGAGGGAAAACATTCTTTTAGATCTCACAGACGTGAGTGAAAGATTGGCCCAGATGATACAGTTTTTATCATAACATTGTTTCTATGCAGGTTGTTATTTGTTATGAAGGATAGTTTGTGATTGTGTTTCACAAAGTTTGAGCAGTTGTGTACTACTGGAATAGACACAGGTGTGTTCTATAAATTGATATTGTACCAGTTGTCATAGGAGATTATCCAGTCGGATAATAATGACAGGTGCTCGTGGTGCTACCAGTTGAATGGTTTGTTGTGCTCAAGACCATACCTCCCTAGCTAGGAGGGAGTGTTAATATTATGGTAGCTTTAGGAGGTATGAACCTCTATTATGACCTATGACGAGACTAGAATCCTTTGGAAGGAAGTAAAGAATTGAAGGAAACCCTAGACAAGTTATCGATTGAACAAATATATTTTATTTGAATTTATTGATGCCCTGAAGGAGAAGTTGGCCCCAGTTAGACTGGCCAGTCCACTATAAATACAGGACACCAGTTTCATTATTTGTCATCTCAGCAGTTGCAGTGAGAGCTAATTCTGCGCAGGTAGTTGCAAGCAGCAATAGTTTTGTGCGCAGGTTTTCTGGGAGAGATGGAAAGTGGTGTGCTAGCTTCTAGGTGGGATCATCTATTCAGTTTAGTTTATATTATTTTTCTTGGTGCATTTAGCCTCTCTTGGCTATTGATTATATCCATAATTCTCTTCTCGGTCAAGGTCAAGGTGCTCGGAGGGTGTCTTAAGGCCTGTGGTTGGGTGATGAGGGTATCATCAATGGCTAAACGAGCACAATCCTGGGAAAAATTCCACCAACTGCGTGCAGACCTTCCACGAACTTCCTAGCCTTAGAATGTGTTGATCATCACTCTCAACAGTAGGTCACCCCCAAGTTGGGACTAAGCTCCACTGGATAGTGAATACTATACTAGGGAAGGTCAACGAAATACAAACAGTTATAGAGGAAGGATTCTCTCCTAGGAGTCACTTACGCCCACTACTCACAGATCCTCATTCTGCACATGCATGTCCCGCCTAGGAGTATACACCTTCACTGTAACCCAGACAATCCTTCGGCTGTTAAACCTCCCTTTCCTTGGTCTTCAACAACAGACCTGACCAAAAGTATTTGAGCTCTGTGACAGCTACATGACCCCTTCCAGGAGTTCTCACTTCCTCTGTGCACTCTCTCACCTGGAGAGAGTCACTCATAGGCTTGGAAACCTATTCTTTTGACCAATTCCAACACAATGAGGAAACAACAACAAGGCTCAACAACACACAATCAATGACAACATCCTCACACGGTCAGGAACTGCGTGGCCACAATAGCCCATTGGATAACACAACAAGACTGAGGCAATTTTGGGTTTCTCAACCATGCAACACAGAACGGGTTCACGGTTCTAGTTTTAGAGATGCATCAAGGTGTACAGAGATCCCATGTAGAGACTTAAGGGTTCAGGTAAGAATTCCCTAGAACAGACACTGAAACAAAGGTCGATCATGGACACCTGGGAGTTCAGAGGGAGGATGGAAAATGGGAGGTCGAACCCCCAACATGGCTCCCTTCTCTGTTTTTAACTGCATGCACCCAGTTTGACACTTGTCTCGCTGGGGCTTCATGCTCCCCATTTTGCACATGTTCCCCCAACCAGGAACTTAGGATAAAACATAAATATTTACAAATCTTTGGAATAATATTTAATTACTATCCCCAAGGTCTTAAGCTCTTAAGATTAGCCTTTCTCCCAACCTTTCAGCCCCCTATCCCTTACCCAAAATTTGTGGAATCTTATTCCCCCATTACTCATTCATCGTGGTCGGTTCACATGTAGAGATGGTTTTATATTAATAATGTGCATCATTACATGTACAAAAAACCCAGGCTCTTTGCCTTCAACACTTAGGCTCTTTGGCCTAATAAACACATAAGCCCACCATCTTATATAAACTTGGCTCACCAGCCTATAAAACATAATTATAATTCATAATGCAATTAAGGCACATCCTTTGGGTATTACAATCCCCTCCCCTTATTTTTGCACTGTCCTCAGTGCAACTTTCACACAACATGAACAAGATTTCCAAAATCTTCGAAAAGATGTGGGTATTCTGCCCGCATAGCATCTTCATGCTCCCATGTTGCTTCCTCAGGACCGTACCAGCAGAGATGATTTTAAGGATGGAAATTTATTTTAAAATGTAGAAACCATGGCGAATCTTACCAATCCTTCATATACCAACTATAAATGATTGGCGATAGTTTTGTAAAAATATCCAAATTTATAAGGATTTTATATAGTTTTTATAAAATTTTGGCGATTTTTAAGGCAAAATAATTTTATCCTATAGAATTTGGGTGAATCCTTTTTAAAATAACGAATTTCATTTTTGGAAAAACCATGGAAAATTATCCCATGAGTGAAATTTAGCCCCTAAAATCATCCCTACGTACCAGGTCCCCTAGACATTTACAAGTCGTATGGCTCAATTCTTGAGCTGTTTTCTTTTCTGGTCCAATATGCACACAAGATGCACTTATAGGACACCTTCTTGTTCCACCTGGATCACATTCCAGTCAATCACATGATTAGGATCTAGTATATATTTATTAAGTAACAAAACATGAAACCCATATTTACAGTCATGGATGCGGGTAATGCAATCATATATGCAACTGGCCCAATCCTTTCTAGGATTTCAAATGGCCCACAAACTCTAGCTACCAACTTGGAACAGTTTCCTAGCCTCAGGAAACTTCTATTGTCTTTTACTTTCAGAAAAACATGATCTCCCACTTTAAACTCTCTGTGGGTTCTGTTTTTAGCAGCATAACTTTTGTGCCTGTCTTGGGCATCTTTCAAATTCTTCTTAATTTTCAGTATTTACTCTTCCATTTCCTTGAGAGACTTTGGCCCAACTACCGCTCTATCAAATGGTTTATCCCAACTTACTGGAGTATTTCACTTTCTTCCATAAAGTGATTCAAATGGGCTCGTCTTCAATGATGATTGATACCCATTATTGTAGGAGAATTCTACCAAGTGTAGGTAGTTTTCCCATTTCGATGGTTTGTCCATCACATACATCCTTAGTATGTCTCCTATTACTCAAATCACCCACTCTTTCTACCCATATGACTTAGGATGATAAGCTGTAATGAAATTCATATTCGTTTTGAATCCCTTGAATAACCCTTTCCATAAATTTGAGGTAAATTCCAGGTCCCTGTCTGACACAATTGTCTTGGGAATTCTTTGCAATCTTGCCACTTCCTTCATAAAAATATCATAAACCTCTATTTATTTGTGAGCCTTTAACATAATGAAATGGGCATCTTTTGTAAGCTTGTCCACCACTACCAAAACTGAATCATGCTTCTTGCATGTTCTGGGCAATCTTGTAATGAAATCCATTATCACCACTTCTCACTTTCACTCAGGAATGGGTAAAGGTTCCAACAATCCAATCGGGTGCCTACGCTCATCTTTAACCTTTTGGCATTCCATACATTTGGTGAGGTATTATGCAATATCTTTCTTCATACCTGGCCAAAAGTAATGGCTCTTGACAGCTACCATAGTCTTCTGATATCCAGGGTGCCCAACATAAAGGACGTTATGCATTTCTCTTAGAATCACAAGTTTCAAACATTGGATATTAGGTACATAAACTCTGTTCTTGTAGAGAAGTATTCCATTAGTCTCTAACTTATAATCTTCCACTCCTTGCGATGTCTTATCTTGTTGTAGCTTCGTTACCAATTCCCTGTACTGCAAGTATGCGCTTGCATCTTCCAAAACTCTACTCTTTATATTGGTTTGATACATGTTAATGGTTTTAGCATGTAATTCATGTACTCTCCTACTGAGCGCATCAACTAATTTATTCTCCTTCCCTTTTATACGTTTGATATCAAAATCGTATTGACAGAGAAATTCCATCCACCTACTATGCCTAGTGTTCAAGGTTGGTTGATCAAACAAATAATTCATACCATTATGGTCTATTCTCAATTCAAACCTCATTCCCATGAGGTAAATTATCCATTTCCTTAGAGTGCAAACAATGGCTGCTAACTCCAAATCATGAGTTGCATAGCTCCTTTCATGCTCTTTCAACTTTCTGGATTCATAACAAATTATGAATTCATTTTGACTGAGGACTCCTCCCAATCCTTCTTTTCAAGCATTGATGCACACCACAAAATCATCATTTGGATATGCAATCCTTAGAATTGTAGCATTGGTTAACAGTTGCTTCAATCACTAAAATATTTTCTCACAATCTTTTGTCCACTGAAACCTCTTCTCCTTCCTTTGCAAGGAAGTGATAAGGTGAGCTAACCTTAAGAACCCTACGATGAACCTTCTGTAATAACCAGCTAGACCCATAAAGGATCTGACTTATGTCACATTCTTTGGCACTGTCCATTCTATGATGGCCTCAATCTTTTCAGAACCTACCTCTATCCCATCTTTCGAAATAATATGCCCCAAGTAACGGATCTTCTCCTGATAAAACAAGCACTTGCTCATCTTAGCATATAGTTGGTTATCTCTTAGCACCTGCAACACCATCCTAATATGTTGTTCATGCTCTTCCCCTGACCTGGAATACACCAGAATGTCATCCAGGAATACTATGAAAAACTTGTCTAGATAGTCCCGGAACACACCATTCATCAAGCACATGAAAACAACATGTGTGTTTGATAGCGCAAATGACACCACCTTGAAATTGTAATGACCATACCTTGTTCTAAAGGAGGTATTGTTGATTTCTTCATCCTTAATCCTTACCTGGTGGTATCCTGACTTGAGGTATATATTCGAAAATATATTTGCATCCTTCAATTGATTGTAGAGGTCATCAATCCTCAACAAAGGATACTTGTTGTTTACAGTTGCCTTGTTGAATTGTCTGAAATCTATACACAATCTTAGTGTTCCATCCTTCTTTTTCACGAATAGAACTAGGTCACCCCAAGGTTACACACTTGGGAATATGTACCCCTTCTTCAGAATCTCCTCAAGCTGCAATTGTAGTTCTTTCAGCTCTGGCATACTCATTCTGTAAGGATATTTCGATACTGGAGCTGCTCCAGGCATCAAGTTTACAACAAATTCAATATTTCTTTTCATAGGTAATCATGATACCTCTTGAAATACATCTTCAAACTCCTTTAGTACCGCATGATCTCCAATACCTGACACCTTATCCTTGGGTGTTTCCTCCACATGGGCTGCAAATAATTTTCAGTCATTTCTATAGCACTTCTTCATCTTCATTGCTGATATTTCTCTGATAGCAACAACTCTGGGAACTCCTTGAACTATTTTCCGATTCCCTTCCTCATCTAGGAAAGTGAATTCCTTTTTATCATAGTCCAGGATGGCATGGTGCTGGTCCAACCAGTCCATCTCAATTAAAGAGTCATAAGAGCCTAAAGGTAGAATGTTCAATTCAACCTTTGTGCTTAGTCCATTCATGTCCACAGGACATAACTTAACCAACTCAGTCACTCTCCTCTTGGTTCCTGTAGCCAGCTACACTAACATAATTTTTTCATGTTTTCTTCTTGATAAATGAAAACTTCCACCAGTCTAGGATATATATAACTATGGCTAGCCCCTAAATCAATTAAAATAGTAAAGGAATGGTTGTTAATCATACCTCCTAGTTCAATCATGTGCGACTTAAATTCATCTTGCTTGTTGTCTAGGGCTGTGTAAATCCTTGGCATTCTACTACCCATGTCCTCCACTATTTCAGCTTGCTGAACATTGTGAACAACTCTCACTTTATCATTTCTATGGGGGAAATCTCTGTACCTATGGTTTTATTTACAACCCTAACACTCCATAGGTGTCTATCTTGGCATTTGTCCACCCATTTCCACCTTTCTAGGTTCTCTAAAAGATCTTTGTCCTGGAGGATTGTTTCTCAAAAAGGGTGCCTTAGTTCCCTTCTTCCTCTGATCCATCTTAAATTTCTTCTTGTCCTCCCAAGTCTTTTGGAAGGTAGGATTTTATTTTTGTTGTTCATATAAACATTTCTCCCTCCTTATTGTTTATTCCATGGTTTTTGGGTCATCATACTGAATATTTCCACCAATGGAAGGTGACAATCCACTTAGATATCTCTGAATCTTCACAGTCTCATCCTTGATGAATGAAACATACTTCAACAATTCCAAAAATATTCATTCGTATTCTTCAATGGTCATGCTTCCCATCTTGAGTTCAAATAAGTCTTTCATCTTTCTATCATAATAATTTTTAGTCAAGTATTTCTTCTTGAAGTACCTCTTTAATTCTTTCCAAGTAATATCTTTCTCTCTAATGTGTTGCACCTGCACAAGATGATCCCACCACATGGATGCCTTTCCCTTCAGTTGATACATTGCAATTCTTCCTTCTGCATGAGAGGAATAATTATGTAGTTGGAAATATTTCCTCATGCCAAGAAGCCATGTTTCGACATCTTCCTCCTTCTTATGTTCTCCATAAAATGTAGGAGGCTTAATCTTATTCATTTCTCCCTTCAGTTCACCCACTCCAGATCTCCTATGCTTTCTGGTAGGAGATGGGCTTGAACTACTATGTTCCCTTCTCTTGGAGCAACCTTGGGATTGGTGATGGTGTCTACCAACACTCCTTGATCTTCTCCCCTCATAAGTTTGGTGACTCCCTGTTCTTCTCAAGTCACTCTCCTTATCCAACTTATTTTCTATTCTCTCCAAACTCTTTAACAAATTTATGTTGAATTCACCTTATTTTTCTCGAGATTTTTTCTATTTGATCTGCGAGTTTGGGCATCTTTTTGCAATTTTTTAATGATCTTCCTTAGATTTCCTTCCTTATCTATCTTCTTTCTGTGTTGATTCGAGTTTGATCCTTCAACTCCCAAGTGGATGTCCATTCCTTCTCTTTCATTTTTTGGATTGGAAGCATTCTGTGTCTCTTCCATTTCTTTGCACTCCATGGAAATTCTAATTGGTTCTGGCACTCATCAAACTTCTGCAATCACAATATGCAAACAACCAAAATTTGTTAGGCCATATCTCCTTAACAAATTCCACACATTCAAAACCAATCTGATTTAAGAAAATATTTCGATTTCTAGAATCTTTCGAGCTCTGCTTGACTCTATAAATTTCGATTGATATCCCCCTCTTTCTTAGTCCCCAACCCATGCGATCACGGGCCTTGAACAAATACTAAACTACTAGGTTCTACTTGGGCTTTTGGTCTTCAGAGATTTCAAGGCACACACAACTATATCTTGGAGTTTCGATTACCGAGCTCGCAAAGTCGAGTGGATCAACAGTCTACATTTACCCATCATCCAATGGATGAAATCCACTTTGGTCTTTCTGTCTTTGACATTTTTGGGACTTCGAGACTTCGAACCTCAGAACTTCAGGACTTTGAGACTTCAGACCTCATAACTTCGGGACTTCGGACCTCGGGAATTCCCACATTGGTTCCTTCCCAATCTTCTAACATCGAAAATTTTGATCTACTTTTCCCTTCAGGCACACATACTAAAAATTTCACCAACTAAGGTGGTGGCTTGTGGAAGGTCCACTTCACCTTCAGTGACATCATTGTAAATGTGTTGAACCTGCACAGAATAGATCTAGCTAGAAAATACTACACACATTTGCAGAGAGAAATTGAGCAAGATAGAAATAATGGAAGAATTCTCATTAACAGTATTCCACACATAAAGAATGAATAATTTACAATAGATATATGATACATGAGTAAATAATGAGCCATAGTGGTGGTCTATATTGATCTGTACACACACCAATAGTTATAGGAGTGAACTACCACCTAGTCTAGTCTCTCGGGTAGTTACAAGAGTGAACTTCCACCTAGCTGAGTTAACTAGTCAACTAGTCTTCAATTAACTGACTGAACAAAGAGTAGTGAGTTGGTGATGATCCCAATTTTGAATGGTGACAAAACCAATGCAACATCTAAACTCAACTCAACTAGTCAAACTAAAGTGTCAACTGAAAGAGAATATTCTCTAGGTGGAATATTCTCCCTTAAAATATAGGAGACTGGATGATGACTAATTATGACTAATAAACAAGGAATAACCTTAGGAAAAATAAATCCTAGGTGTGTGTGAAGTAACTCCAACACCCCCCATAAACATCACTATGGTGAAAATAAAGAATGGATCCCAGCTATGAGGCCATGTTAGGTACCCAAATACAAAATATACACTGAACTAAATGAGAAAAGAGGGAAAACCTCATGGGAACCCCCCCCCCGCCTAAAATTACAATGCATAAAAAAATAAAATGAGAAGGAACAAAAAAACAATTCCTAAGCAACCTTGTCCTTCACTCCAAGAAGACCTCGCAACTGTACAAGTTTGTGCTCGTTGAATATTTTGTTGAATAGGTAGATGTATGCAAGTATCTGATTAAGTATATGCATCATTGATATTTCCACAGATATCTAATTTATATTCTTGTAATGAATAGTATCCAAATAAAGTTTGGATGAAACTTTGAAAGTCGTATGGTTGTTTCCGGAAAAATGCTGAAATTTTGTTTATTTTGAAACAATCATAACTTTAGTTTCCAAACTCCATTTCGGATGATTTGTTTTTTGAAATTAGATATTTTCCCGAGAGGAATTCAGATATCCAATTTGTTCTGCAAGGTTTTCTCAGAAAATATCAGAATGGTGTCTGATGTGTGTGGCTCCCTTTTTGACTCATGAGATGCATGCATGGTGCATGAAAATGTGTCTGCATGTGACTCCTGAAATGCATTCCATATATATTCCACATGAATTTCAGAAAATAAATCTGAAATGGAGTAGACATCATCTTAAATTAATGAAATACAAATTTATGTAGACACTTGTGTAGAAGACTCTTCATAATAAGAGGCTTGATCTTCTGATGGATTCTCTTCTTGCTCTATCTGTTCGACCTCCTGCATAAAATATTCACAATATTCTTTATTCCCAAATAAAACCTCCAATTTGGTCCATAATTCATTTGGATTTAATCCTTGTGATTCTTCATATACTTGATGAAAAAGTTTGGGAGAAACAAACATGTCGATACTTCCTATGGCCATATCTTGACTATTGAGAAAGTCATTTTTCTCATTGCCAGAATGAGGCTCTACTTCAATTGCCATGGTTATTTGGTATAAACCTTTGAATCTTAGTAGAACCAAAATTTTTGTCTTCCATTCCAAATAGTTATGAGGCGTGAGAAGTATTTATGGCGAATAATCCATTTTTTGTTTTCTTCAATCTTTTGTACCTGCAAAAATATTTTGGTGTAGTTTTTTCTTAGCAGTCCATCAGCTCTGATACCATGTAAATGTGTTGAACCTTCACAAAATATATCTATCTAGAAACTACTACACGCATTTGCAGAGAGAAATTGAGAAAGATAGAAAGAATGGAAAAAACCACACACACACCAATAGTTACGGGAGTGAACTGCCACCTAGTCTAGTCTCTCAGGAAGATACGGGAGTGAACTACCACCTAGCTGAGTTAACTAGTCAACTAGTCTTCAGTTAACTAACTAAACAAAGAGTAGTGAGTTGGTAATGATCCTAATGTTGCATGATGAAAAAACCAATGCAACATCTAAACTCAACTCAACTAGTCAAACTGAAGTGTCAACTGAAAGAGAATATTCTCCAGGTAGAATATTCTCCCCTAAAATATAGGAGACTGGATAATGACTAATTATGACTAATACACAAGCAATAACCTTAGGAAAAATAAATCCTATGTGTGTGTGAAGTAACTCCAACAATCATCAGGCCCCACCCTGCTCACTTTTCGTTTCAGAGTTTCAAGCATCGAAAGTTCATGCATCCGCACATCTCGTTTCTCCCGATTGCTGAAATTCCAAAATTATGATCTACCTTCTGCTTGATCCAATGGTCAAGCTCTTTTCCTACAATATACAATGTAGATATTTTTGGGACATCGGGGTTTCGGGCATCAGGAATTCATGCACCAACACATCTCACTTTTCCTGATAGTCGAATCCCTGAAAGGTTTCCAAGATAACTCGCA
Organism: Picea engelmannii; assembly: GCA_009831015.1. NCBI lineage: Eukaryota > Viridiplantae > Streptophyta > Pinopsida > Pinales > Pinaceae > Picea > Picea engelmannii. The sequence goes on along the minus strand of ML819879.1, from coordinate 39,364 downwards.
TGCACCTGCTCCATATCTCATGGTCATGAGGGATCTCCTTTCCTCCTAAACAGATCCTACAGATCAAACACTTCTGGTGTGGAGCACTCTTTATCCATGTGGCCATATACCACATCGGCTTTGGTTTTACTATATCGCTACACCTCCTGAGCTTTGTAACATGAACAAGAAACCCCTTGGCACTTAGGAACATGGTAGGGTCCAAAAATTAGTTCTTCCTCACAAAACATCCACCTAAAACCTTGGGTTTAATGACCACTTATCTGACCTATCCAGGCTCAGCATTGAAACCTTGGGTCAGAACTTGAATTTTGTCTACTTCGACAAATATTCTTTCTGAAACTCTTGTTTCAACCTCCACTAACATGGCCCACCTAGGCGTAGTGTTGTAACCATGCTCTGATACCATATTGTAACATCCTAGGCCATCAACCCACTTTTCGGGCAATGCTACTACACGAAACATTCTCATACTTATATATATATATATATATATATATATATATAACATGCATATTAAATCTAATTAACAGATTTTTCTAAACAATACAAAGTAAGCACAGGATTACTATAAATATAGATCATCAAAGACATTAACAATAATTCATGTGCACAACAGAATACATGATAACATATAAGCATCACAAGCATGAAAAACATAATATTAATCATAGACTGATACTTAACTTTGAAACTGTAGTAATTCCACCAACTTCCTGCAGGCCTTCCATGAACCTCCCAACCTTAGACCACATTTCTCATCACTCTTAGCAGTAGGTCACCCCTGAGCAGTGACTAAGMTCCACTGGGCAGGGAATCTTAGGCTAGGCAAGGTCAAYGAAAGACACACAGTTACAGAGGAAGGATTCTCTCCCAGGAGTMACTTATGCCCACTGTTGATAGACCATCATTCCCCACATGCCTATCCCACCCAGGAGTATACACCTTCATTKTCACCCATACAGTCCTTCGGCTGATAAACATCCCTTGCCTTGGGATTCAGCAACATACTAGACTAGAAGTGTCCGAGCTYTGTGGCARCTACAGGACCCCTTCTAGGAGTTATCACTTCCTCCGTTCACTCTATAACCTAGAGAGACTYGCTCACAGGCTTGGAAACCTATTCTTTTAACCAATTCCATCACAATGAGGACACAACAATAAGGCTCAACAACGCACAATCAATGGYAGCAACGTCACACTGTTAGGAACTRCGCAGCCACAACAACCCACTGGATAACACAACATGACTCARGAAATTTAGGGTTTMTCAACCATKCAACAYGAGACGGGTTCATAGTTCTRGTTTCAGAGATGCGTGAGGGTGTACAAATATCCCATGTAGAGACTTAATGGTTCAGGTAATAATTCCCTAGAACAAACATCGAAACAGAGGTCGATCATGGACACCTGGGAGTTCAAGCGAAGGATGGAAAATGGGAGGTCGAACCCCCAACATGGATCCCTTATGTGGTCTTAACTGCATGCACCTAGGTTGACACCTGTCTCCCTGGGGCTGCATGCTCCCCATTTTTCACACGTTCCCCCAACCAGGAACTTAGGATAAAACATAAAATTTTACACATCTTTGGAATAATATTTAATTATTATCCCGAAGGTCTTTATATCTTAATCTTATCCCTTCTCCCAACCTTTCAGCTCCCTCTCCCTTACCCAGACTTTGTGGAATCTTATTTCCCCATCACTCATTCATCGTGGTCGGTCCACACACAACGATGTTTTTATATTAATAATGTGCACCATTACATGTACAAAAAAACTAGGCTCTTGGCCTTCAACACTTAGGCTCTTTGGCCTAATAAACACATAAGCCAACCATCTTATAAAAACTTGGGTCACCAGCGTATAAAACATAATTACAATTCATAATGCAATTGGGGCACGTCCTTGGGGTATTACACTTATCCTTTGGTCTTGGAACCAATTTCCAAGTGTCATTTTTCTCTATTTGATCCAATTCTTCATCCATGGATTTATTCCAAAATTCATCCTTGTTGGCCTCTTCAAAAAAGGTTAGTTGGCCTCTTCAACAAATCAGTGGACCTTCAAATTTGTGATCATTTGTTCTAGTTCCCGAGTGTCTTCTTTCTTGTCTAGTTCCTCTTGTAGTTTCTTGTTTTTCTTCTTTTCTCTTCTGATAACTTATATAGCACAAAAAAATTATTCTCGGTAGTTAAATTATGCCTCTTCATATTCTTCTTCGGCCTATTCATATTCTTCTACGACCTCTTCATATTCTTCTTCGGAGTCTTCTTTATCAGAGTCTTCTACTTCCATGAATAAAACTCTTTCTTTCTCACTGTCACTGACTTCATCTTCAGATGATGATGAGATATCGTCTTTGGTGCATAAGAGTTTCGTGAAATCTTTCTTTGTGGTTATTTTTCCTTTATATTTTTGTTTTCTATTTGAGAAATCTTCATCATTTCTCTTTTTATTATGAGGACATTTGTTAGAAAAATGACCAATACCATCACAATTAAAACAAATCAAAGGAATCTTACCTTTGTACCTATCGTTAGTTCCCTTGTTCAATCTTCTCACAAGGTTGGTCACTTCTTCATCGTCTTCAGAGATGTCACTGTTGCTACTATGTTCTTTTTATTGTTTTCTTTCCCTTTTTATTTTACCTTTTGGATGATTTGAAGGCTGCTTCTTTTATATCTGGATTTTCCTGCTCAGTTCTCATTTCATATGATGTGAAGATCCATGTAGTTCATCCATGCTGATTGAGTTTAGATCTATTCTTTCTTCTAGTCCTGATATCTTAGGGTCAAATCTCATAGGAAGATATCTTAATACCTTTTGAACGATTAGAGATTCTTTGATTTCTTCTCCCAATCCTAAGATTCCATTTACTGTTTCATCGACTCATAAAACGTAAGTTCCAATATTCTCATCTTCCTTCATATTTAGTTGTTTGAACCGAATTCTGTAAGTTTGAAGCTTTTCTTCTTTGACTTTTGAATATCCTTCATAAATATTTCGAAGTGTGTCCCAAATATCTCTATAGGATTTACAATGTGCAAATTTTGTGAATATTGATTCTCCAAGACCATTCAGAAGTGCATTTGTGGATTTGGAATTATTCTAACCTAGTTTCAATGCTTTGGAATTTGTCGACGAAACTGTTGGTGTTGTGTATCCATCTACACTTGATTTCCAAATTTCAAATCCTTGTGCATGTATATATGTCTTCATCCTTATGCTCCAAAATGCATACGTTTGTCCATCAAATTGTGGTATTCTATTTTTATACATGTTTTTTCTCACCATTTGTTGGTCCCTGAACAAGTTTTGAAGAACCTTGGTCATGTTTGACCATTTTTGGGACTTCGACAGGCTAGTCGAAGGTGAAGTGAAGATCGTGGGATCTTGCCCCCTTTTCAACAATTTTTGGGTTTAGGGTTTATGTATTGGGTATGGGATTTTGGCCCATGGGTTTACCCATGTTTAGGCCCATTTTGTAATGAATAAATATATAGCTAGGTGATGTAATAGGTGATGATATGTGATAGAGAGACATATGTGTTTTGTGCTAAGTGTGAATAATTGTGAATGCTTCGTGCATACTATGCGTTGAGGACTTGCAGAGATAAGTGCAATTGATTGTAAGAAGGATCTATGGTGAACCTAGCTCTCGGAAGGAGGATTTGACGAGGTGTGCACAGATCTCCTGTCCTATGCAGAGTTGGTTTTGTGTCTTTGTGCTTGTAAGAAGATTGAAAGAAAACGATAAATAAGAAGAAGAGTTGGTGGAAATAACCCCACACTGGGGTGAACCACGTATATCATGTGTTGTGGTTGCTTTGTGCATTATGGTTTTTATGTGATTGTTGTGAATTATGCTTAGTGTTCTAATATGTGTGTTAGATGCAAATGATAATAATATCTTAGTGCTTAGTGATGTGAATGAATGCTAGATCTGATCTACTTCTATAGGCTAAGTTATTGGATGTGTTAGATCTTGTTGAATAGTGAATTTTTCTATAATTAGGGTTTGGACCTGTGATGTGAATAAGGGTTAAATATTGATGAATGTTAACTACTAAGTGCTTTTTTAAGTGCTATGATCACATATCGTTGTCCCATATAGGTTGCAGACACTGGAGTCCTACAACCACCCCTGCATCTACCTTAGGTGAGACTTCATCTGCTTTGCAGGTGTTGCCGAAAGGGCCAGTAGTTAGGGTTTTGTTAGTGCATTATTGAAGCGTTTAACCCTGGGTATAACCCTGTGTGCCAACAAATGGTTTCATTGCTGAGACCTAAAACTATGATTGTTGGGAACTGAAGAAAATAAAAAGCTTTGTAGATTTGTTGTTGTAGTGCACCGCATTCTACTTGACTTGCGAAGCTCTGTGCTAAGAAAGGAATCAGATATGAATAAATAGGTGAGATATTAAATCTTTGTGCTTTGAGAAATGTAAGATAAGTGAAAATTTGTGTTTCGAAAGAATGGATCTAGTTATGTTTGATAAATTTTGTCCTAGTCTAAAAACTAGGGCACAACTGGAAGAAAGAAGATTTGATATGAGTAGATCTTATAGAAGTAATGGAAGATATGTTATTCCTATGCATAGAAAGAATGTTTGGAATAAAAAATGGATGTAGGATCCCAGACATAATTTTTTTCTGGTTGGTTACTGTGATCCCAGTGCGCAATACATGAAAGGTTGTGGATCATTTAAAAGAAAGAGAGGATTAACTCTTTGTTATAGTTGCAGACGTCTGAGACATCTTGCTAAGGAATGGCATGGTAAAGGTCCTAGCTATCTTTGTTGTAAATATATGGACCATGAAGTTTTGGATTTCCCTAGAATGATTGCTAAAATTGAAAATATGAATACGAGACAAGAAAACCATGAGACAAGCCAAGAAACTAAGGATATGATAGAGCCCCAGAAAAAATCATAGACTATATTATTACAGATAAAGGAAACCCTGAATGATCACATAGACGTCAAATTATCAGATATATTAAAAGAGAAGGAGTGTATAGAAACAAGAATAGGAGACTTCGACATAGACTGTCTTCTAGATGAGGAAACACAAGTGAATATTATGACAAAAAAAAACTTGGGAAATTTTGGGAAAACCTGATATGATTCCTTCATTGGGAGGAATATGATTGTTTAAAGAAAAATTGATAACGCTATGTGGAATAATTACCCAGATACCTATGAGTGCTCATGGTACTTTGACAAAGGAATAATTTGAGGTCGTTAAGTTTGTTGAGAACAACGCCTCGTTTTCTATTTTGCTAGGAAAAACCTGGGTTGAGAAAGATTAGATAAGAAGGAAACAAGAAGAGGAAGTGTTGATACTGAGAG